>OY748286.1:15939354-16232124 GCA_963556515.1 Nudaria mundana | reverse complement strand
GGGCTAGCTTCGCGGAAACTAGGAATATTGAATAAGGTAAAGAGATTCTTTACACCGGACCAGAGGTGTCTGCTGTACAAGACGCAGATTAGACCCTGCGTACGGCTCCGCGAAGTATCTGCTGGACGCTCTCGACGCTATGCAGCGACGGCTATCCGTATTATAGGTTGTCCGGAGGTAACGGGAAGCCTTGAGCCGCTAGCTCAGCGCCGAACAATAGTTTCCTTGGCCGCATTCTACCGTATTTACCACGGCGAGTGTTCTGAAGAGCTCTTCAATCTGATCCCACCCTCTTCCTTCCGATCCCGAACAACGCGTGCCGGGCAGAGATGCCACTCCCACACAGTGGATAGAATGTTCGCGAAAACCGAGCGTTTTAAACGTTCGTTTTTCTGCCGAACGATAGTGGCCTGGAACGCCCTGCCTGTGCACGTGTTTCCTCCCACATATAATCCTGGGTTCTTTAAGCGGAGCGCGAAGAGGCACATCAGTAAGTCGTCAAGTTGAGGGCCACTCTCTATAGTATTGTATGCTGTGAGAGTGACCCACAATCACTAGACGTCGTCACGACTTACCACCAGGCGGGCGGCGTCAATTTGGCGAACCCAATATAAAAACAAAAAAAAAAATAGATTAAATCCCATTACGTCATTTTCCTACATATGTCTGAATCTCAGTTTGACTGAAGACGTGTTGTTTAATTCATAGCTTGTTCCTTTTTCTAAAGAAATGGCGGGAAAATGGCCCGAGGTCACCACAATGCACACAGTACCCTTAATAAATTGTGCATTTAATATAGATTTATATGGCCGTTTAAAACATGCAATTTAAATTAATATTTGGGAGATATTACAGATTTAAAATGCAGAGACATAGATATTGCGGCGATCATTCGTATTTCATCAGACGTAATTTTGACGAGACTCGTCCATTTTGCTAGAGGAAAGACACTTGACTGGCCGTAGTGTAAACAGTCACTGTCCAGACTCGAAATACTCGCCACTGTACCCGCACTCGCCACTGTACTAAAAGCTTGACCAATGTAAACCAGCCATTAGTCCCAAAATGCCTGAAAAACAAAATGACTGAAATCCAAAATAACTATTTTTTTATATGTACGATTTGCAAAATGACTGGTACAATCGAGTAATCTATACTATAAATTAATAAGCTAGAATCTCTATATAATATAATATATCTCTAAGGAGATCCTTAAAGATAAAAATCATTCTGGCCACTTCATAGAGTCAAGTGTCTGATAATAAATAAATTAAATTGTTTAACATCAGTTTGTTTATTTACAGATTAATAGTTATATTATTCAAAATGGATAAAAAGACAACGAATTTCGTGTTTGTTGAAAATCAAAATGATAGGGTACTTGTGTTTGTGTATCTTATAATAGAGAGTTAAGGGACCCAAGCGGCTCTGGTAAGATATATCCATACTGCCCTACTAAGCGCATGATACTTTTTTTTTTGTCCCGATGAAAAATAAAGAAATGTGACAGGTGCACCGAGTACGGATGAAAATGATTGTCCATTATAAAAGACACAAACCTCAAATGTACCAGGAATACATAAGAACATAAGAGCCTTCAAGATTAGAGAGACTGACCATAATATAAAGTCATAAAATAATAATAAAATAATAGAGTTACATTTCTTAAGATTGCTGTTGCTTTTTTAAAATAGGTAAATAAATAATTAAATTTCTGAACTTCGTAGTTGTTGGCTGTACAATTTGATCTAAAATGGGTGCGGTAGTGTCGTTAATTGTAAACGACACTACTGGTAGTATCGCTGGTAGTGTCCTTGCTATAAAATGACTCATTTTTCCATTATTTTCTTTCAAATGTCTAATTGACTGTACATCGATTTCCAGTCATTTTATGATTCCGACATTAAGAAAATCATTCATTTTGTTTTTCAGGCATTTTGGGACTAAGTCAAACTGAGATTCAGACATATGTAGGAAAATGACGTAATGGGATTTAGTCTATATGAACCGGAACGTTATAATAATAAATAAATAAATAATAAATAATAATAATAATAAATAAGAATGAAGCACTTGGACGTCGAAACCACGTTCCTAAACGGAGATTTAGAAGAAGAAGTTTTCATGGCACAACCTTTGGTTCCGTAGAAAAAATCAAGGAAAACAAGGTTTGTTTGCTGAGAAAATCATTATACGGCCTTAAACAGGCACCATGGACTTCGAACAAAAAGTTAAACGAAACACTTATAAAAATAGGTTTCATAGGAACTCCCTCGGAGCCTTGCGTGTATACTAAACTCTTTGGTCAAGAACTCGTGATTTTGGGTGTCTTGTCTTGGTTTACAGGAGAAGAGGAGAACGTTTAGAAGGTTTTTGCGATGCCGATTGGGCAAACTGTCCGATAGACAGGAAGTCGTATACTGGCTACACCTTCAAGTTAGGTGGAGGACCAGTATCCTGGGAGTCAAAGAAGCAGCCTACGACTGCTTTGTCATCTACGGAAGCCGAATATATGGCGCTAGCGTCTACCACTAAGGAAGCTTGTTATCTACGTCACTTTATTTATGAAATAACAGGTAAACTTACTTCAGTTAACTTAGCGTCTGACAGCCAGAGTGCCATCAATCTCGTTCGGAATCCTATACACCACAGCAGGACGAAGCATATTGATACTAGGTTTCACTTTATTAGGGAAAAGGTATCCAATAATGTTGTTACCTTAGAATATGTAAAAAGTAGTGACATGCCTGCAGATGTCCTCACTAAGCCACTTGGGCGTATGGTGCACAAAAGGTGTACTATTAGTTTAGGACTAGAAACTTAACTTTCTTTTGCTGATGTCAGGCACAACACCGATTAAGGGCGGCTGTTGTAGATAGTCTAATCTCTTGTAGTGCAGACTCTTTATAAGTTATTTTTCTTTAATATTAGGCATATTCTATTTGACGTATTCTTTTATTAAATATTTTAATGTTTATTGTTTACCTAGTTACTTCAATATAAACACTCGTCACAGTAACATCTCTTTTACTATTTCCTAACAAATACTTACATTTAAGCACCTTTCTCCTCAATATCCCAACAATAACAATCTAAAACCTAAATTAAAACTTTTAAACAATAAACACAAAACTAATACTAAATATGTACATTACCTATTCTAATTATACCTACTAAGATTACATACTAGTGGTTCTGTGAACCGTAGACTTCGGGAGCTTTGTTTAGAAAATTTATTTTTCAATTTTCTTTATTACTCTTTTATTTTTCATCCAATCCAAAAATATCATTCACGTGTTATTCATTGTAAGCAAGGAGTGTGTGTGTAAAGTTTCATGAAAATCGGTTGATAAATACGGCCGCAAAAACGCATGATGTGACAGAACCCGTAGATGTAGAGATGTAGAGGTACAGACGAAAGAAATTTCCCCCAGTCTGCAAGTTGAAATAGAGACTTTGGTTGCTTCGCTCCCTCAGTCAATAAATTCTAACATGCGTCAAATAACTCCTCAGTCTCGTCGCCGAAAGGCAATGTTCCGAGAAGGCTGGCAACATTGCCCCGTTGTACGACAATGCTTATTCTTTGTGCCAACTAGTAACCAGCCTTTTGGTCTTGAGAAGTGTCGATCATGAGTTTAGATACATTTTTGAATAGGCCGCGAGCACTCGGACTTTAAGGTCCCTCCTCAACCCCAAATGGCTCAAAAATATAGTCTCTTGCTAAATTTGCGCCGTTTAAGGTTTTCCGCTGATGCAGCAGCAGCGCCGGCACATACCGCTGTATACTAAATTAGAAAAACGAAAGTAAGTGTAGGAAAACGACATCGAATAGCCGTTGTGGATCTTTTAACAAGATCTTATAAGAACAAGTTACGTTTATTATTTTTTTTGGCTCTCATGCTTTAATCAAACATGTCTCTGGTTAACATATAGATCGATGCTCTCATGGCATTAGTTCTTGAAGGTGGACAGTTGTTTAGAAATATAAGCCTACATTTATCTACAATTACCTAATTACTTTATTGAAGTACTGCACACTAGTGGTTCTGTGAACCGTACACTTCGGGAGCGGCTTTGTTTAGAAAATTTCTTCTTCAACTTTCTTTATTACTCTTTAATTTGTCATCCAATCCAAAAAATATCATTCAAATGTTATTCATGTTAAGCAAGGAGTGTGTGTGTAAAGTTTCATGCAAATCGGTTTACAAATACGGCCTCAAACATGATCTGACAGAACCCGTAGATGGGTACAGACGAAAGAAATTCTCCCTAGTCTGCAAGATGAAACGGAGCCTTCAGTCGCTTCGCTCCCTTAGTCAATAAAGTATGATTAAAATTAAACTGTCTGCATGATATTTAAATTCTACAAATAATAACTAGGAGCTGCCGTAGCTGCCGTGGTACTGCGCTGCAGCATGAAATTGAGCGAAGCGACTATTGTCATATTCATCAAAATTCGGTCTTTAACAAAATCTGCTCCTGAGAATGCTCGATGTTTGAGTGAAAAAATCATGAAAATCGGTTGTTGACATATTTTTGGTCTATAACTTTTTTTGAGGATCCTAAATCAAAGTTCTGTCTCGAACAAAACCTGCTCCTGAGAATGCTTGATTTTTGAGTGAAAAAAACATGAAAATCGATTGGGTAGTTGTCGAGAAACAATTGTACATTGAGTTGCATTGGAGTCATCTGATAAGGAGCTACGCTCGCTACGCTCGCTTCGGTCAATAAATACCTTACTACTAAAATATACGTGCGACGTATAAAACAAATGTCCTAACACTACCAAATCACCGATCACGTAAAAATAAACTAAAGTGCTCCCAATAGCATTTTTAAAATTCCTCAGCTTTCATCCCGCATGGCAAAATATGAAATTAATCTAAAACAAAGCCGCTATGTCCCAAATTAAAACCACAGTTTGGAAAAACAATGGAAGCTTTGAGACAACACCGCTATCACAATATTAGACATGTGACACCGCCAGAATATAAAACTTAACAAAAACTGGCCAAGTGCGCGTCGGGACACGCATAATTTAGGGTTCCGTAGTTACCCATTATATGCTCTATAACTCCTAAACTACTAGTAGTTCTGTGAAACCTAGACTTCGGGATCTTTGTTTAGAAAATTTATTTTTCTATTTTCTTTATTACTCATTCATTTTTCATCCAATCCAAAAAATATCATTCACATGTTATTACATGTGAATGATATTTTTTGGATTACATTGTAAGCAAGGAGTGTGTGTGTAAAGTTTCATGAAAATCGGTTGATAAATACGGCCGCAAACATGATCTGACAGAACCCGTAGATGTAGAGATGTAGAGGTACAGACGAAAGAAATTCTCCCCAGTCTGCTAGTTGAAACGGAGACTTCGGTCGCTTCGCTCCCTCATTCTACTAAGAAATTCACCTGGTCCATTTTAGTTTTCGGGAGAGGGGAGGTCACTATGTTTTAACAAAAAAATGCTCTTTAAAGTTGAATATGTCGAAAATGGACCCTTAAATCAAAAAAAATTGTCTTAGCAACCTCCCAATGTTTTAAAAATACCTATCTAATGATACCCCACACGATGGGATGGTACCCGGAAAATATTTTTCATAATTTTATTATAGCACTTTGTTGGAATAGTAATTAAACACATATCCGTACAAAATTTTATCTTTCTAGCAATAACCGTTTGGGGGGAAAGCCGAGGACGGACGGACATGACGAAACTATAAGGGTTCCGAGATGTTTACTACGGAATTTATAACATTTATTTACAATAAGAATTACAATATACAAAATAAACATAATTATAGACTAAAAATATTTACATTACAAAATATCGTTTAAAAAATCCTCCGCGTCATTGCCGACTGGGAAGGTTCCCAGAATGCTGGCTGTGTTGCCACGTTGGATGGCGATACTTATTCTTTGGGCCAGAAAATAGCCAGCCTTCTGGTCCTGAGAAGCATCGATTAGGCGTTTAGCAATGTCTCTATAAACGCGGCGACCACTCGGACCCCATGACCCCAGTGTCTCAACCCCAAACGGCTCATCCGACGGCCTTCACCCGATGCAGCAGCAGCGCCGGCACATCCGGATGTGCTTGGAAGGTGTGAAGGTGCTAAGGTGTCAACGCATGTAGCGTCCCACACCAAAGGCCGTACCCATCTTCCACGGTAGCAACGACATACCGTCCGGTCTCTTTCCATCGCTTCGTGCTAAACCATTTGGTTCACGTACGGCCGGAAGACCTGCGGTGGAAAGAGCCCTACGAATTATGTCGTTTAGAATAGCGTGCCGAGGTATACGACCTGCGCTTCTGCTTTGTAGTGAAAGGCCATGGTGTCCCAGATTATCGACGGCTACTCCACAGGTGCAATGATGCGGGGATACACAAGGTGTACCCAGCCGAAGGCAAGTGGCAATGCGGAAGGTAGTGTCGTCCAACATTGTACCGATGTTGGGCGATGGGAGCGCCTGGATACATAACCCTGACTCCCACTCTCCAACAGCTAGTAGGCGTGCACGCTCTGAAATATTGACAGAAGTGTCAATTAGTGTATTAATTCTCAATTTACAGAGCGGTGAATCCCACAGTCGCTGTGAGCCTAGGCGTGAGGGCAGGTCAGTGTTGGGGCAAGACATCCTCCAAGCATTTATGGCATCGGTCTTGCATCGCACCTCGGAATCAATCATTGTATTTGACAAAATTTTCCTGACTAATTCTTCGGTGCTATGGACCGATGACAGAAATGCTGGCAGACTGACATCTGTGACTCTACGAATACCTAGCCACCCAAGCGAACTGGAAGAGACGCTTGGACCCAGGCCCGGTCATTAATATTTACATTTAAAATTTTACACAAAGAATTTTGTATTAAGTTGTCTAGTCTGCCCAAAATTTCTACATTTTTCCAAAATTGTCCTGAACCAAATTTACACATGCCCTCCGCATGTGTAAATTTGGGTACGAAAAGACAAAAACGAAGAATAGTGAAAGCTGAATGAATACTGATATTACATAGACTATAAATAACCTGGTCAAAATTTTGAATATTTTCCTCGATAAAAGTGGAAAAGCCATCTTCTAAAATCAGGGACCTTAGGAGGCGTAAAGAAGTTTTGTCCAAAACTTTGATGTTGGGGGCCAGACAGTTGAATTTGGAGATTGTTGTTAATTTATCTGTGTTTTCAGATATAAAAATCTCACATTTATTCGGGTTCAGTTCTAAGACTGAAACTCGTTCTTTATTAGGGCTAAATCTTGTAAAACTGTCTCTACTTTTCCCCCTAAAGTCCCGTCGTCTAGATACCAAATGTTAAATTTGGATTTTATTTTTTGAATTATTGGGTTAATGGCCAAACTGAAGATGACTTGGTCCCAACGGATCACCTTGCTGACATCCAACGGCTGAATTCAAAAGGTGGTCTTTATAAATTAATTTTGTTGGCTGACTATAGCATTGCCAAAGAAAATTAAATATATTGGGGGTTTCTAATTTGGCCTGTGTCAGCAAGGTGTCCCTGTTTACAGAGTTGAAGGCGTTTTTCAGGTCAACTTTCAAGATGACCTCTCCATCTTCGCTACTGTCAAGGTATGTTGCAAGCGCATGGATTGCGGCCTCACAACCTCCGTTTGAACCAAAACCTAATTGAAAGGGCTGAAATTTGGTAGTAAGCTCCGTACTATAAAAACGACAACAAATTTTGGCTACCAGACGCCGCAAAGTGCTACCTACGGCAATGGGACGAATGCCACCATCCTTCTTGTTAAGGGCACATAAATTGGCCCCATACAAAATATCTGTGATGCCACTATCCACATTGCCTGAGAGCATGAGGTTGACTAGAGCTGTTAGCTCCCTCAGAAGTGCATCACCAGCTTCCCCAGCGCTCGGACACAACAGATCCTTAAGGTGCTGTGGTGTCAGACCGTCAAGTGCACCAGCTGATCCAAAATGAAAGGAGTCAACAGCTGTGCGCACATCCTTGGCAGTAGTCTCAAAATTTTCTGTATCGTTGTTCGGAGGATCAGGGAAAGAGAGGTCAGCTGCGGATGGTGGCTGCTTACTCTGCAAGCCCGTCAAAGTTTCTACAGAATAAGGAGCCAGCACGTCGCTACTAAAAAGTAGCCTTGCCGCCCCACTGATGACGCCTTCCCTTACTTTATTCTCTACAAGTTTTAATTTCTTGGCCTGAGAATAATCAGGGGCCGAAATGTGGATTGAATTTGAATTTAAAATGTTAAAATTGTTTGTACAATTTTCTTTGATTTGGACCGTCAAAGATGTCAACTTATTTAGGGGGTGGTTTATGCCCAGAAGTAGGCGTCAAATGGGCGGAGATGATGAGATGATGATGAGTCGTAAATAACACGAAAAAGCCCTTTCAACACATCCGTGAGCCCTTCCTTCGGCTCTGGATATATCCAAAGTGCCCGGATACGGCAATAGGCCCCTTATAACATGGGACCAACGAAGTGACTGGCTTAATGTGAGCGAAATCAACACCTCTATCTACTCCGTAGAGGTAAAAACGCAGTGTAGTATTATTTTGTATTTTTAAAACATTCCCGATGGAATTTAATGACTAATGGTTTAATATTATTTCACATCCAAGTGGTCTCAACTTCAACTGTCTTTTGTGAAAAACTACTGCACTTAAAGCCTTCGTTGCACTAGAGCTTAATTACCGATAAAAAGCTCGGAAGAAGATACATTAACTATGGGTAATGAAACATAGAACGCCTCTGTAATAAAAAATAAAAAACCGGTCATGTGCGTGTCGGGCCACGGATAAGATAGAGGTCCGTAGTTTCCATGAGTTTTATTGCCAGGTTCTTTCTCTCAGGCGCTACCTATTGTTTTGCATCTGGCAATAAATTTAAATTTAGACCTCAATTGTAACCTATATAACTGACTGACTTTCAAAAGTGTTACCTTGTAACCCACTTGAATAAACATATTTTCATTTTCATTTTCACCCATAAACTCCTCTATAACTCCTGAACTAACAGAATTATACCATCCGTTAAAGTTAGTTATTAGTTCATTACATGGACTACCATCACGAATTTTTTCAGGTTCTTCTCGCCAGCCGTTTAGATTTTAGAGGGGGGGACGCCCTGTTTTTTGCAAAAATATGCTCTTCTAAGCTAAATATCTCGCAAATAGATACTTAAATGAAAAAATCACTTTAGCAACCTCTAAAATAGGTACCTATCTAATGATACCCCACACGATGGAGAAGACGTGAGAAAATATATCATTCCCACTTTACGTGTATGAAAGGTACCACAAAAAAAAATTTCAGCAGCTGTTAGAGAATCATCCAAATTGCAAATAAATTCTTCCGATATGATTCTAAGTATTCTAACCTCTTGTCTTATTATGCTCGGACAGCAGAGACTTTATTTAGTGGTATGACATCTGTCCTAGCTGTTGGAATTTTAATTACAGACTAGTAACAATAATAGGCTTGTCCTCTATTCCGTGGGACCAACTAAATTATATTGGCATGGGTTGGAGTGTAATGTACCTCTGCCTACCCCTTCGGACATATGGGCGCCATGGTATGTACTGAGGCCGCGTCGGTAGCTTAGACCACGTGAGTTCGATTCCTGATTACCACACTACTGGCACTACTGGACAGGGCTGTTAGCTTATGCTATGAACTAGTATACTAGCTTGTATTCTTGATACGAGTATTATAGAGGTAGGAAAATTAAAAACTAATATTTTCGTGTAGTTTCTCGTGAAATCAGCTGTAAGTTTTTCTACATGACTTAACGATACACTTATTGGTAAAGCACGAAAGAACCCTTTTCAGTCTTATTGGTACTTTTACACAAACGGCGGCCGCAATTGCTTTAGGCACAACGACGGTAGCTGTACCGACGATATTGAGTAGGTATATAGTCTTTCTTTACCTGTGTCTTTTGGGTCCCAGGTACTCCACGACACTTGTTTGCTGGCCTTGGTGAACCCCAACGCATTTTGGGATCAATATTTTCCTCCCTCAACAAAGAGGCGCGCGGAAATACAACGTGCCACTCCCGCTTGTCCCATCTCCTCTAAATCTTAATCGAACGCCCCATAATAAATTTCAAGTTGCAATTACT
The DNA here is from genome assembly GCA_963556515.1 of Nudaria mundana. Lineage (NCBI taxonomy): Eukaryota > Metazoa > Arthropoda > Insecta > Lepidoptera > Erebidae > Nudaria > Nudaria mundana. The sequence goes on along the minus strand of OY748286.1, from coordinate 16,222,009 downwards.
TTTGTTTCGCGACATACTTTTTTATTCATCTTGCCTCATAATGGTGCTGACTTAAAAAAGGACGAGATTCATGTAGGTAATATTTATTTTTAGGGTTTAAGTATCAGAAACCTTATAGTTTCGTCATGTACGTCCAACTTCGGTTTTCCTCCAAAACGAGTGCTAGAAAGGTGAAATTTTGTATGACAACCGAGACCGACGGCTAAACGTGCTATCCTAGGCACGGATAAACATATTTTGCTTAAATATATCTATAAGTATACATACTAAATATATCTACATAGAAAATACCCAAATTTCGAAACAAACAGTTGTGGATCACACAAACATTTGATTCGACCCGGGATTCGAACCTGGGACCTCAGGGACAGCAGTCACATACACATACCACTGCGCCACCGGGGCAGTTCTCAGTAACTCTAGATTCCTACTTACGCCATTACATAGATAACCTCCTAAACAGGACTTAACTCCTAAACTCCTAATTAGGAGGTTATCTATGCGCCAGTAATATCACAGAATAGGCCAAAACACGTATATTCTTAGTTTTGTGTTTTATTGCACCAAGCTCTACCTGGTGCTTTATATTTCGCTCAAATATTGTACACAGTTTATATTTTCCAAGTTATTTATACTTGTTATTTCAATTATAATATAGCTACTTTTCGTATCGGCAACAGATAGCTGAGGATAATTGGTAACTTGCTGATATGAAGTTTCGAAAGTTTCATGAGCAAAGAACTGAAAGTAATATTGGAGTCATTTAAGTGCAGCTGCAGGTTGTTACTTTATAATTATCCCAAGAGGCAAAGTTTTGTACTTAAAGCTAGATGAGAAATGTTGCATTTTGCGCAATGCAATTTGTCAGAGATAATACGGTTATGTATCTGTTTCTAGGATTCAGAATACTGAGTTGCTTTACTTTAATCTAATATTTACCGTTTAAATATTAGATTATATAATTTGGCCAACTGGATGACGGCTTGTAAAATGATTGCTTTTTACCGTTTACTCTTGTTGTTTTGTGGTGAAGCCGTGTAAATTGTGCTTGTACAACAGTAATGCAATCCTTCCTGAACTTCCAAGCAAGTTATTATTACGTAAAACAAGTTTTAATTGGTGTGCAATAAAGAATTTATTTATCTATCTAGGCGAGTGAATTTTTTTTTTTTTCATGTACAAAGTTACAATAAATTTTTAACACTAATATACCTCGCCAAACTTTGACGTTTGATGGCGAGACACGCTCATTTACTTTAAAAAAACTAAACTTACATACTACGTTGGTACCTATGAAGTAAATTATTAAAACTACCTACTTTTATTTTTACTCTTAAGAGTACGGTGACCCAATAAATTTATCGTGAGAGAATGATGCTCTTTAATTCCGACTTAATGACGCCTCTGCTACACTTAAGACTACTTCTTAGCACCTTATATTTATTAAATATTTTAGGTACTAAAAATTTCGACATTCTTTCCCCATAGTAATTAGTCACTTTTGGTTGGACAAATCTTTTCTCCCTTACAGATCTAGTATTATATTTATTGTTTACATATGTTTTATACTGTTCACTATAATAATGCTCTAAACCTAACAAGTATTCAATTTTTTTCTCAACAGGAATAATCTTACATAAAGGAAATAGCTTGTCATAGTCATAACTACAGCTGCTTTTTACATTTTTAGAAACTAAGTACTTAATCAATCTAGTTTGCAAATTTTGAATATCCTTTAAATACGTTTTGAATGTTCTTCCATAAACTATCAAACTATAGCTAATTAATGAGTCTGTTAGTGCATAGTACGCGATACGAAGCGTATGTTTGTTTATTACATTATTTAGTTGATAAAACTTCCCTAATACAGATCTTAACCTATTACAAATATTTTTTACGTGTGTATTCCAATTAAAATTCCTATCAATAGTTAAACCTAGATATTTAAATGTGCTTACGTACTCCAAGCCAACACAACTACAGTTAGTTTTATTTAAGTGAAGACAATCATAAGAGTGCCCTATTATCTCCAGCTGTTTTTTATGAATATTCTTAGCTCTTAAGTTATATGGTGAGTGTACATGCATGCATTTGGTTTTTAACATATTTAATATGATTCCATTGTCGTGGGCCCATTTTATTATGCTTTCAAAGTCACTTTGTATGTATATTTGTGCTTCTTGTATGTCCTTTGAAGCATACACTAGACACATGTCATCGGCATACATGATGTACACTCGACAATTTTTTACAACATTGGCCACACTATTGACGTGCATCACGTATCCCACCGGACCAAACACAGAGCCAGTCGGCACCCCGAGATCTACGTTCATTAGTTCTCCAGACACTCCTGCATTCTTAGTGAGTATTTTCCTATTGGTTAGGTAGCTCCTAAACCATTCGTTCGTAGGACCTCGTATACCGCATTCATCCATCGCCTGCAGCAGGGTCACGTGATCCAGGGTGTCGAATGCCTTTTTATAGTCTATATACAGTGTAATTACTTGCTTACCACCGTCTAGGGCTTCATTAATTTGGTCGGCAAAACTAGTTAAGGCCAGTGGCGGATTTACCAGCAGGCTGAGTAGGCTTGAGCCTAGGGCGGCAGATTTTTGGGGCGGCAAATTTGGGGACCGATTCTTTTTGCTACCTCAGAGAAATCAAAAAGATTTCTGCATGACGATTTTCTGTTTTCTGATGTTTTACAGATAGAAGATTCCATATTCTAGTTAGTAGTTCGAGTAAAACAGCAAGTTCGCCGCCCTCAACCAGTAGTCGGCCTCTGCGCCCTCTGCCCGCACTTTGAATGAGCGGAAAGAGGGAAATTATAGAAAACGTATTTCTCTCTTCCCACTATCAACCCACACATGCCAGTCCTACTATTGGTTGGAGGCTGCGAACTGCATGGTTTGCACTTATGTAATTTCGCGATTTTAATTTGAATATAGTAAATAATTTAGAACGATGAATTGATGAACAAGATTACTTACGACGATATCATCGATGATTTTGCCAACAAAAAATCGCGCAAAAAGGTATTGTAACGAACTTTTATAAATTGACTGAATTAATTATTTTTAACTGTTTCTAAACGCAATAAAGATTATTTATTCTGTTTATTCACGTTTACCAATTGTGTAAGTAGCATGCATTATTACCCCGCCTTATAAATCGTACATGATTGAGCTTCAATAAGCTGAAAAATGTACCTAAAAATTAATTTGAGTGCAATTATATCGAAATTGTTGAATTGTAAAAATAATCTAGGACATGACAATTGTGGAGGCAAGGGCGGCAAAAACTTTACAGCCTATACCTTGAAAATTTGTAAATCCGCCACTGGTTAAGGCTGAAACGGTACTACACCCGGTACGGAACCCGTGTTGCACGTCTGACAAAACCTTGTTACGCTCCAAGAATTGATTGACTTGTTTAATTAATAATTTCTCAATAATTTTATCAATAACTGACAGTATAGTTATAGGTCTATAATTAACATAGTCATAATGGCTCCCAGATTTATAAATGGGGCGTATAATTGAAATTTTGAGCTCGTCAGGATACACACCTTTGTGTAGATACATATTCATGAATTTTGCTAAAACAGGACTAATTTGCTTTCCAACGTAGGTACTTAATATCTTTGACCCTGATACCATCAAGGCCTGGTGCTTTTTCGCATGACATGTTTTTAATAATTTGTTCAACATCAGACGAACAAACTGCTTTGAACCTAAAACTCACGTCGCTAGGTGTCACATAGGTATTCCTATTCAAAAACTGAGTACAACAATTATGTTTTACATCTTTTATTTCTTCCGTAAAAGTTTTTGTAAATTTTGAACATATTTGACCAGTGTTGTCTGTCTTACCCAAATACTTTAAAATGACATCGTCTACATTATATTTTTTCTTCCCCAACCAGTTATTATTTTTTTCCCATATTTTTCTATAATCCCCATTACATTTAGCTACTTCTAACTGTCTGTTCTCATTTTTAGCTCAGTTCACTAATTTATTTACTTTATTTTTATATTTTGTGTACTCTAACCGTTTATTCATGTTCTTAGGCTCAAGTTTCCACAATTTAAATAAATTATCTCGTCGTATTAACATATTATACATATTCTTATCTATCCACGGTTGCCTAGTCCTTTTATTGTTATTTACGGTTATTAAAATTTAATCTTTATAAAAATACTGTCGAACATTTCATTTAATTTAACAAAAAATATGTGGGTAATTTTTTAATCAATGTTCAGCTGTCCGTGCATGAGTTCTAAGGCTTCTAGTTGAGTTCCTTGAGCATCAAAGCTCAGTTTATCCTTGACATATATTAATATTCCTCCCCCTCTTCTAGTCTCTCTTGTTATAATAAATAAATAAATAATAAATATATTTGGACAATGCACACAACGCCATCTAGTCTCAAACTAAGCAGAGCTTGTGATATGAGTACTAGATAAACTGATATAAATACTTATATACATTTTTTTTTATAAATACATACATATTATACATAGGAAACATCCAGACTTCGGTACAAACGCATATGTCATCACACAAAGTTTGTCCCGACCGGGAATCGAACCCGAGACTCCGGAGTCGAAAGCCGATGCACTACCGACCACGCCACCGAAGCAGTCAAATAATGTGTTCATTGTATCCCGATATTCTATAAAAAGGCATCTCTTCAGTATTTATGTTGATTTCACTCAATATTATAATATCTATTCTGAATTTATTTTCTTGCAATAAGACTAGTAACTCGTTAAAGTGTTTTCGCAGTGACGCAATATTCAGGTGTAAGATTTGAATGTAACTCTTTTTATGTCTTAAATCATTAGTTAGAACAGTTATATCATCGTATCGCCTATAATTAAAGTCATTGGAAAGGTCTGCGAATTGATCGAATTTTGTTGCAAATAACCTTGTGTGTACACACTGCACCTGTAAGTAGGCACTTTGTTTATTTACACTATTCTAAAATCCTTAACCCTTTACGGCGCAAGAACGTTTTTTTATTTTATTTTACTGGAAATACATTAAGATTAAGTATATAATAATGAGAAAAATAATGAAAAAAATCTAAATGTGAGGAAAGGTTTTTAATTTTGAAAAATATATGACGATGCAGAAGTGCACCACGGTGTGAAATGTTACAAAAATTAGGAAGTATGGAAAGATTTAAAACAGTTATTATTCTTATTGAAACATAAGGCCACTCCACACTTTTCGCATCCTGTTTGGGCTGTTCCGGTACACCCTGGTAATTTACATCTCAGCCTTTTTTCAGACCATACAGGCCAGTGCCCTAACTGATCCAACCTGACGTCTTTTGGTGGAACATACTGACATGGGCCTTTCTTCTTTTTGTTCTGGATGAGTGCTTCTACGTCGGAAGTGCGCTTCAGCCGGTTTGTTGTTTTATATTTTACTAGGGATCTGCAATATCTAATCTAAAATCAGCAGAATTTAGGACCTTGTCAGCACTTTTCGTTTCAACATGAATTTTTTTATATAACAGCCAAGCATTGCACATGGTCATGTCGAGGAAATGGTAAAAGAGTCGCATAAACCAACGTTTGCTGCGTAATTTAATTTTATAATGGCCCATAACGCTGTCCATCAGGTCTACGCCACCCATGTGACGATTGTATTCTGCCACTATAAACGGTCGATCCACAGAAATGTATGCTTTTTGTGACTTATCAAATCTCCTTACGACAGATGTGGGGTTTTTGTCAGTAAAGTTGGATAGTAGATGAACAATTTTATTGTCTCTCCACGCCACGAGTGATACATCAATACCATTATAGCTTGCAACTTGTTCGACTGATGTCCCTCTAAGTTTCTTTTTTAGCTCTTTCTCTCCTGGAAGCTTACAGTTAGGAATGCGGTTTCTTCTAGCAGTGCCCAAAGCTAAAATACCGCGGTGTGAAAAGAATTCAATCAATGGTAACGATGTGTAGTAGTTGTCAAAGAAGAGTCTATAGTTTTGGTTATTAGGTATCTCTCTGGAGAGTCTGACCACTACATTAGATGACGCACCTAGTTGAAGCTCGCCATCTGCGCATATGTTCTCCTGGCCACTATAAACTTCGAACTTGTACCCATATCCACTTACACCGCATATTACAAATAGCTTGAAACCCCACTTGTGGGGTTTGTCTGGTAAGTACTGCTTCAGGGCACTCCGAGCTTTGGTAGAACACATTTGTTCGTCAACCGACAAATGTTGTTCTAAAGGCACTGTTACATAGTTACGGTTCAGTTTCTCGATCAGTGGCCTGATTTTATATAATCGATCAGAATTTGGCTGACCATATGGTATCATTGTAGAATTATCATTGAAATGTAGTACTTGTCTTAGAAACTCGAAACGTTTTAGCGTCATGGTCTCACGTATGAGAGGATAGCCATATTTTTCTGACCAGTACATGCGAATATTAGGCATATGGATTATGGACATGAAGTAAACCATGCCAATAAATTGTCGTATTTCCTGACTTGTAACATTTGCAGGTTTACTGGCATTTTTTTGCACGCTGTACATGTTTGTTTCATCTGTTATGAGATTGATAATATCATCAGTGAACAAATAAGAAAATACCTGATAAGGCGTCTGCAATTCAAGTATATCACTTGGTAAGCTGGAAGATCCCCGAAACCTAGTCTGGTCTTCGTTCAGCTCTAAGTTTTTAGTTTTCCAAATGATATTTATTTTTGGTACACGTGTGTTTCTTGATGTGGTTGTGGAGCTGGTACTGAGTACTGGAATAGCCGACGGTGTCTCACATGGTTGAAACATAGTGCTGGTACTGGGTACTGGAATAGCTGACGGTATCTCATTCGTATGAACAATAGTGCTGGTACTGGTCGTAGCATCCGGTGGCAAAGTATCATTGATCTGGTCTTCTGGTTCTGTTACTTCTGGCTCCTCATCAAAGGCTTGAAGTAAATCCTGATCATTCTGCTCCAATATGTATGTGGGATCAGCTACATCATCGTCGTCTGAGTAGTCCAAGCCATCCTCACTGTCTTCCCATAGCTCTAGAATATTTTCCAACTCATTTATTTTTAAACTCCGTGAACTCATATTGCCTACAAAAGAAGATAAAATTGTTAGGAGCATAGAAATAAAATGTAATAGATTAGCGCAATGATGCATTTCTGCAACAAAACAAAAGCGCTACCTATTTCTGTAAATATGATATAAAACATATGAATTTTATCAAATTAGTGAAAATCAATATCTTACCGCCACTCCACAGCAATTGCGGGTAGATATTTGCCGTATTTCTAATAAAAAAACACAAATGAAATCTCGCGCGAACAACACAAACCGGTTTTGACAGATTTCTCACCTCAACTGGCCAAAAAATGAAAACAACGCCATCTAGCACAAATGTAGTTATCTAATTCGATAGGATGCTTTGATGTAATTATGGATCACGGAGTAAAAGGGTATTTATTCGTTTGTTTGAACGACTGTGCTTGTTCGAAAGGTATGATGCATAACTGCAACTGAGCGCCGTAAAGGGTTAAATCTTCTTCCGTTCTAATATTGTAAATCTTTATTTCATCCATGTTTTTTTTTTAACTAAAATATTGCCATTTTGTACCTTAAACTGAACTAGGTCTCAATGAAAATACTTTCGCGTTGCACTATTTGTCTGGCGCTAGTCTGTTGAACCAAATTTCTTCCTTTATAGGTAATCGAATTTTACCCAGAGTCTGGAACTTGTGCCCGGTAAATGGCAATAGGCTCGCCCCCTATTACATGGGACCTAACATAGCTGGCGAGATGTGGGTGTGTTTTCCACACCTCTGCCTACCCCTTCGGGGAAAAGGCGCGATGCTATGTATGTATAAATCGGTCACAGACATAAATGCTTTGGCAGTCTAGTTGAGCTGATCGAAGCGAAGCTCTTTCTTAGGCGACTCGTGTATTTCGTTTGGGATCGAACTCGTCCTAAACGACCGGACCGATCTTTTTGAAACTTGGCACGGTCATAGTGACCATCACCGTGATTGCATATATCTGAATTCGTAAAAATCGGTCCAGTCGTTTAGGAGTTCGACCCGGATCGACAAACTCAACTCAATTATTGCAACAGCAGAATGTATTGCATACCTAGTCTATTTATTCTAGATATTATTATACAACATGACCCTTGATTATTACATGGTTCTTGCTCTGAATAAAGATGTCGACGTTCGACGGGCCATCAATTCAGGTACAGTTTTCATAAAGGAGTCATCAATCATTCTTTGTAGCGTTAACAGTCATTTAAAAATAATGAAGTAGGTAGTACTAGGCTTATAGCTATAAGATTTATTATAGCTATAAGATTTATTATAGCTATAATATGAAGTTATTATGATAGGTTTTTTTTACCCCAAATGGAAAATGAGGAGTGTTTGTAACGTTGAAGAGTTAGTTACTACCCGCTAGGGGGTCGTATAATAAATATATAGAAATAAGAACACTTAGCTACGGTTGAATTAAGAATTAGGTATATTGCAAATAATACACACAAGATGTACTAGAGTTAGTAACGATATACTCGTACTAGAGTTAGTAACGATATACTCGTACTAGAGTTAGAAACGTCCTTGCGTGGACAGACTGGTTCTTAAAAAGGATGGGTTGTCATTAATTGACAGACTGACGTGCGAATATCAAATAGAGGTGTTCCTGGATGGATCCTTGATGAATTATAATCTTAAAGACTATTACTTTTACTTCATCTAATTTCAGAAATGGGATAAAAAACCTACAAACCCACAGAAAATTTCGCGATTTTTTTTTTCTTTACAGATTATTATTAGTGGCACCAAGTGCAATTTTGGGTTGCATGCATGATGCATTTGAGATGCAATTATGTAATGGCATGAGGCTTTATCGTTTGGATTGTTATGACTGGTGGTAAAGTACATAGGTACCTATTAGAATTCCTGGTAAGCAATTTTAATCTTCTTGTTTTGACAAACGCGACGCTGACGGCTGAGGTTTTGTACTTGCTCAATTTTTTGGTGCGAGATATATTGTGACTATGTAAGTCAATGATATATAAGACTACACTTAGAATACGCATCGATGCGTTATTCGAAGTAAGAAGTTTATACTAACATAGGGTATTTTACTTGAGTACCTCACTGGTAGAGTACAAAAAGTTAACGTTAATAGCACCGACTCTTCTGGCGCTTCATTAGTCATGGGAGTACCCCAAAGCAGGCCTATGTCACTCGCCTAATAACCGCAAAAAAATATGTGACGTCAGCGACAACTTGCAAGTTGTAAATTAGTAAGGGTTGTCACTTGTTTGTGACCCGGCATTGACCATATAGTTGGACAGTAACAGTCGTAAACTCCAGATGACGAAACTTATAATATTAAACGATGGTCAAGGTTACCCCAGCAGTAACCAAGCGTCTATTGGACTGTTCAAGCTGGATCTCAATGAACTAGCTGTGGCGTACCAGGACTACCTGATGGAGACATATTCTAGAACTAATCGAGAGCTACTCGATGTCAGAAGAGCCCGATTCTTGGGTCCAGTTGGTGGCTATGCAGGGAAGTGATCTAATATTTTTCCTTTGATTATTTAAGGGTTGTTTTATAGACGACTTATGTATAGGTTGAGCAATCTTTATCGCCTTTACATAGCTAAGCTGAAAATGGCGAATGCACGTGTTCAGTCAGTATTATCCTATGCCCATGAAGTATTTCCGGGATGGGTGCGTCCACGCCTGATCTGTCTTCACCTGATGCATCAAGTCGAGGGCGACTTGGTGTCAGTATGGCCGAGTTAGTAACCTCCTTGAGTGGACGGACTGGTTCTTAAAAATAAAGGTGATAGGTTGTCATTAATTGACAGACTGACGTGCGAATATCAAATAGCGGTGTTCCTGGATGTAGTAATCCTTGGTGAATTATAATCTTAAAGACTTACTTCATCTAATTATAGGGTTACAAAGATAGGTCAGGTAATCGATCGATAATTCTACGTCTTTTCAAAGATCGTTAGCTCACTATAAAGGTGATGGATGAAAACATCTAACTAAAATCTGTACATAGATTGAAATATTTTTATTTATGCATCACAATATTTAAAGTAGAATTATAGGTAGGGTTCTTATGCAAGAGTTTAATGTACTGTCATTCATCTGCTTATGGTAACAATTACCACAGCTCAAAGGCCATAGACCTAATTATGACCTAATGATGAACCTATGATGCAGAACTTGGCAAGTGTCATGACCGGTGCCGTCATTCGTGTGACAAGTGACACACGAATGACCGGATATACGTGTAAGCACATGTTGCATTCATCAGTTTGCCACCCGCCATTGCCATCCATTCACAATTTACATTTTTGAATTTTAATTTATTCCATAACAAGTAAAATAAAGTTACCTAACCTACCCACCGTTAAAGAATTCGACATTAAGAGTATATAGTTAAACTAGGGATGACACTCAGTATGTACAGAGATAAACATATTGCCCTCTCAGTATATCTGATTTTCAGTGTCACAATTGGTTACTGTTACTTTAACGGTATTTCAAAGCATTTTTTAATTAATTATTAATTAAACAATTAAGATGATATATCGGTACTTTTTTTGTTTTAGAATGATGATTTAGAATAATTCAAATTAATGTAATTTAATTTAATCCCCGCGCAGGCAGCTTTCTCGCGCATGGACTCTCCTTAACAATCCAGCGCGGGAATGTGTCTGTGTTAGGGCACTTAGCCTAGGGGACCCAGCTTTGCTAACTTATTTCAGTTTTTAGATAGGAATTTTAGTTTTATTTTGGTGTTTAAGTTTTTATTGTATTTTTGGTGTACCTAGTTAAGTGAATTTTAAGTTTAAGAATAAAATTTCAGAACACAATAACTGATTTACTAGATAGGTAGGTATACTTGTTTTAAGAACAATAAAATTTAATTGAGCGGAGTGAAGTGAAGCTCTTGGACGACAAGTGTAAATCGTTTGTGTACCAACTCCTTTCGAAACGGCTCCATCGATTTTGACCAAATTTGGCATGCTGGTCGACATCATACCCGGGAGTGCATATCTCTGAAATCATGAAAATAGCGCATAAAAAAAATTAAGAAAATTTGCTCCCCTCAACATTTGCAATTAGTAGCATGCATTGCCTACCTAGTTAGTTTTTTTTCCCTTGTTTATCTGCGATCGGCTGTTCAGCCATAATTAGATCTGTTCTGGGTGATTCTCATTTTGAAGATGCCATTCCAATAAATGACACCATACTATGCTTAGAATTTAGTATCTGTGGTCTAAGTCCAGTATTTGCCATCTTTTAAGGCGAGTTACATTTTCGTGCCTGTTTAACAGGTCCTTTGCCAGTTGTTATACTACATTAAATAAAAATTAAGTTCAGTCTGAGTTATACAGTTAGTATTTACCTATAACGTCTGTAACTCTGTATCATCTACGTCTAACTAAAATCTAAAGCAAACTTTGTCCTCTTTGATCCAGTAATTGAACTACAAAATTTTCACTGTACCATACTACTTGATTTTCATTCTTGTGTTCATTCAACTAATTAATAGCATCAAATCGGTTAAACAAGTTATCGTTTATGTGTCAAACATATTTGAGAGGGATTTACAGATATATAACAAGCGACTTCAATATTTGCCGATGTAAACCATTCTCTTCGTATAGAATACGTAATTAAGGGTAGGCAGTAACTAACTCACCTGTAATCCCAAGTAAAGCTCCCTGTTTTAAGACGGTATTATGCGAGAGAGTGTACGTAGTACAATTTCGTATTTAGCTACGACATAATTATAGTGTTTATCTTATTTAAACTCGCTACAAATACTTTATAATCAGTGGCGTAACTACAGGGTAGCAGGGCTGGCCAATTGCCACGGGCCCCCGACCTAATGGGGCCCCCAGACCCCTAGAGCAATTTTTTAAAGAACTTAGGGAGGTAAGTACTTAAAATCAAATAAATCAGATACACTAAGACATGAGCGACGCACATAGGAAGAGTCCCGAATTCTGTTTGTTATTTGCGGAGGGCTCTGAGGCGTATTCTTTGTTTGACTGTCGCAACATTTGGTGCCAATAAAACGGTTGGCGCGTATTGATACAAATACCTACTGACTTGTGAATACAATGCGTATCATCAGGACATCTGGTGCCGTCACAAATACCGGCGGAATATTGTACGGGCCGCCGCGCCGCTCGTCGCTTCGATTGTGTAGTAGAACACGATAAGGAAGTGATGGCGCCTGGGAGAGGGGCTCTGGCGGCAGTGAGCACCTGAGAGCCCCGCATTGAACCAGTCGGGCGACTGGTGGCGCTTGAGTGTAGCGTACACTCGTGCCCTTGACAGAGAATGGCCGTAAGCGCCCGCCGCTCACAATACTACTTGAGGAGGGTGGGAGCCTTTGTGTTTCGGGATCGTTGCTTTTGTGTCGTTCAGGGAGGGCCAGCCCCTTGGTCGTAGCATTCCCTTTGCCGAGTCGCCATCTATTCACAGTATCTGCCTATCCGGTGACTCGGCTAAGGCCAAGGAGAAACACTCCCAGGTATACTGGACTACCCACTAAACCTACATAGTGGGTAGTTCTGTATACCTGGGAGTCCCACACAAAGCCATCCTGCTACGCGTAAATAACTGCTTTAGTGGAAATAATGACTAGCTTGATTGAGAGTTGATACCCTACCGTCCTCCTCCAGTGATTCGAGATACAATTCGATTCCCAAAGATTCGGGATAATCCCCGACCAACCTTTGCCACCTTGATAGAGGTGGCAGAAGTCCACCGGCGCTCTGGAGTTATTCTTTGAGGGCCTACCCGTACGTGACTCCCACGCCTGGCAGTAAGAGGCAGAATTAATAGAAAAAAGGGTTACCTATCTTAATCCCGAATTTTAATATTCCGAATATCATATCCCGAAAACGTTTGGACATTTTTTCATAATCCCGTTTTTAAAAATTCCGAAGTTTTGTTTGCCATATAATCGCAACTCCGAATTTCATTTGCCCATTTATATTTTTGTACGACGTTTTAAAATCCAGACGAATGAATTCCAGACACACGAAATCTAAATGCACAAAATCCAGATGACCGTAATCCATATGCACGAAAGCCCAATTTTTAAAACACAAATTTTTGAAATACACTTAATTGATATCCAGAAAAACAATATCCAGATTTTTAAAATCAAGATTTTTTTATATGAAAATGTCATATTACACAGTTGTCACTTTCACCTGGGACAAATCTCTTTTTTCTATTAAGGCAAGTCGTTACTGGCACTCGCCGGCCGCTGCCGCGGCACCGCTCGCTTCGCTCGCTCGGCTCGTGCGTAGGTGGTCACAGTTTTAATCTAACCTAACCTACCCATTTGGTTTAAAGAAGAAATTAACCTAATCTAAATAGTTCAGTTCCGGGTAACCTACTAAAAACAATCTCTTTTTTCTACTAATGCAAGTCGTTTCTGGCTAGGTGGTCACAGTTCTAACCTAACTTAACCTAGGCAAATAAAACAATAAATTTACTGAATGGCAATTTTTATTTTCAGGACATAGTAAAGATATTGCAAACTGGTTCGACGAAAACTATATAGAGGTTTAGATAGAAAAATAATATAATTTAGACCTACAAAATAATAGCGGCTTATTAAATTTTGTTAATAGTGTAGGGTAGTTTAGTAATAATTCTGGAAATTGTTAGCATGGAAAACAAAAAATAACATTATTTATTGCAATAGTTTAGCTGGAAAACGATTGTATGGGAACCAAATAAAAAGATTATGAAAATCTGGCAATAGTTTATTTGGAAAATGGTACGATGGGAAACAAAAAAAAGTATTCTGAGAATCTGGTATAACTATATCTGGATTATGAGAATATGGGAAACAAAAAACTTTTTGAAAATTTGGTTTTAGTGCACCTGGAAATTGATTCATCTGAGAAATTAAAAAGGGAATTTTAAAAAGTTGTCATTCATTACATCTGTCTTTTAAAAGTTCTACCAACCGTTTTCGGGGTTTTAAGATTCGGGTAACAGAAATTCGAGATTTCAATAGGTTACCAGAAAAAAGGCACTGACATTAGAATCTGCCACACTTATACATTTTTTATAGGTGTCATCACTGATGGTCACAGTCGGGTGTCATCCCTAAGAGGGTGGACCCTCCCCCTCCAGCCCCCCTAGCTACGCCACTGCTGATAGGGCCCCATCCAAAGGATTTGCCACAGGCCCCAGACTGTCTAGTTACGCCACTGTTTATAATCAACGAAATTTCTTATTTTGGTTACTGGCAGTCGGAAATATTAAAAACGACGACGAAACGACGAGGACGGCTGCAGCTTTGCTTGTGTAAATTGGTATTGTAGCCTAAAACCTTCCTCGAGAATCCCTCTATACGTTGACAAAACAGCACGAAAATCGTAGTAGGTTTTGAGTTTATCGCGATCAGATAGACGTGGCGGCTGGCGCGGGGAATTTGTCATGTAACAATAAACTATCGTGACCGAAAAATAATTATACGGTATATTTGTTTATTTTTTTATTTCTTTATTTATTTCAGGCAACAAATAGAAAATTTACAGGTGGTATAAACTTATTCTACGGCCCATAGATAAATACCTTAAAACTAAGAATACATTATAGATATTATAAAGTTGTGTTAGTGATAGAACCTTAAGACTAGTGTTAGTAAACACTTCACTATCGCACTTAGGTCCTTTTGCGTTCCGGTGGTAACGATCCGCGGAAGCGACGGGATACCACGCCCTGTGGCCAGAAGTTCTCCTGCATGACGAGGCTCAGGCGACTGTTGGGCACTCGCACCACGAACGACAGGAAACTGACGTTGCAGCTCGACTCCAACAGCTGTAGTCTCGGCGTGAAATTGCCCTTCTTGCGCACTTACTCCACGATGTTCTCCGCCTTAGTGGTGTAGGCGGGATATATACACTGTTGTACTCGGTACTGCGGCACGCAGCGCTGTGCTGGACTGCGTTGCATCTGTGCCGCAATGGTTCCCTTTGGTTCGTGATCGGCGCTTCCTACTTTGCACCGTCTCAAACTCATCAGTAGCCACATCCGATGATATCCTGTATGCTCTTCCTTGTCCCGTCACGCCCCGCCCGGCGGGACACCATCTGGTCGCTCTTATTGAGTACGCTGTACAGTAGCCGCTTGGAGGCAGCTATATCTTCATGGCTGAAACTTGACGAACCGATCTGGATAGCCGACAGCTCGTCCATCACATCCAGCTTCTGTTGCAGGAACGCCAGTAATTCGTTTACGACAAGTTGCGAACTCATCGCAATACATGCAACGGCTGACGCCGCGCTACACTATACAAGTATAAGTCAGCAAACACGTCCGCATCAAAACGCGGCCTAGACAAGATTGTATCAAGATTGTGTCAATGTGTTCAGGTACCCTAATGTATGCAGATGAAGAAATACTACACTAGTACATATTTTATCATGTACTAAGTAAATTTCATTGTATTACGGCTATTTTCCTAGCGTGTTATATTATTTGCGTAAATAAATCAAAAATCAAAATTTTGTAAAAACCCACGACGCGTTAAAAAGTAATTGAAAAAGGATAAAATAATTGAAAAGAATATCCGTCTGAGGCTGCCGTTGGGATGAACTAGTTTTGCAGTTTTATTAATAACGTGAATAATTGGAGTACTTACACCCTGCCCCGGGTGCCACTGGACATACCCTCTGCTAGTAAAAGAGACGCCCGGCAACAGACGTTAGAGTGGCCGCGGCCTTGGGCCGCGGAATTAAAAAAAAAAAAGTACTTACACCCTTAATGCCCGGAGACCAATCAAACCCAAACCCACAACTGGAAATTGCATCAAAATCGAACAAGTAGTTTTGGAGAAAAATGGCAAAATTGATTATCACAAAATATGTACGCTGCGGCGCCCCCTGGTGAGTTTTCATCGTAACATCTACCTCAAAACATGCACCGATCAAATTCAAACCCATAGCTGAAAACTATATCAAAATTTGACCAGTTATTTTGGAGAAAAATGGCATCATGTATTTGCACAAACACACAAACTCACAAACAAACATCCTCTCACCCAAAACGCATAAACCGTCTCCGTGCCGTTCGTGGGTAAAAACTAGATTAACGATTATTTCAACACATGTCTCTGTACATATATCGGTGAAGTTAATAGAGTTTAGTTATTTGGCATAACATAATTATCATGTACTGTTCCATTTTCATTTAATTTTTCGAATGGACTCTATGTTCACCCCGTTTTTTTCTTGCCGTAAAATCTACGGTTAATTCGCTGTTTGTAATTACGGTTGTCAGTGTTGTATAGAACGCTATGAGAGCTTGTTAACAGAAACGGCGGCGCAACCCACGTTGTAAAAACCGTGCAAGAATCAGAGGCTTTTGTGGTACAGAAATACAAAGGTACGATATATCTAGGGAAACTATTAAGACCGGTGTTGTTGTACACTATCTACGTATTATAGATACATAACATACATAAATAATATATAAATGACTGTCTAGACGAAGTCTTTTACTTACGACTAGCTTTTGCCCGCAGCTCCGCCTGCGTGTTACTTTAGATCTACATAACTTTTTTATTTATGAACCGATTGAAAACCAAACCTTAAATGTGAAGTTGAAAAAACCGCAAATTCAAATCAAAAATTCAAATCGGTTAAGCTGTTTCTGAGATTAGCGTGTTCAAACATTCATACAAACAGACAAAAGATCTAAAAACCATTGTTTTGGGTTTTATTGCGTTCATAAAGCCCCCCTACAACAGTTTCTCTATTATATCTTCTATTATATTCTCTATTATACCATACAAATTCATCTTAAGATACGAAAATATGAAATATTATTTATTATCTTCGTCGTGTGTGATAGTCCATTGAATTGTAAGGCGAGCGATATTGTATCTTAAGATAAAATATTATAGTACCTTAGCCGTGTGCAGCGCCCCTTAGTGAACTCCACTGCGTGTGACGTAACCTACGATAAACTTATTATTTGCGGTTGGTACAGTAATCGGGTCTAGGGATCGAACCGCAAAATTAAGTTTGCTTTTTATTGTATATACTTTTCCGAGATAAAAAGTAAGCCAGTAGGTGCCCAGGATATTAAAGAATAATTATACCAAGTTTCATCGTAATCGAACTGGTAGTTATTGCGTGATGCCTAAACAAACAGACAGACAGACAAAAATTTTTTTTATCACATTTTTGGGTTCCGTGTCGGTCTAGTAACACCATGCCATTTATTTTTTTGATATTTTCAATGTGCAGAAGTTTCACTTCTACAGATTTATTATAAGTATAATAGATAAGAATTATACAATATACATACTAAAACAATACAATTCAAACTAACAAAATATGAACAATACCTATACAAATTATACCTACATCTAAATCCTAATATGTCTAGACTGTATCAAAATTTACTGTCGTAGCCTTGAAGAACTGGCTGATGAAGCCAGCAACTTGTCTTTAAACTACCTATTTAGAGAGTAGATGGAAGTTTTACGTCTGTTATAGTGCTCGAGCTCCGGACTATAAAGGCTCGAGGGAATGTCCTAAGTAAGAAGAGAATACAAATGCCACGATGAAACTTCTTTGAAGTATTCAAAGAATTTTAGGAAATTCTTTACTTTCAATTTACACGATACAGTTGCAAAAGTATAAAGTTACTTCATTTTTCTGCATCGAACATAGCATTACCCTCAAAACTTTGACGTTTGTGATTGGTTAACAATTATTAAACAAGGCATACTTACCGGTCTGCGGTTTACCGAAAAGTTTTCAACTAGGTTATCCCTGTAAGACAAGGAATGCTCCCAAAAGTTATAACTAATAGGTGCGTAAAATAGAATTGTACTCGTAATGGCTCTTTCTCTCTCAGTATAAATCTAAAGGATCAACTGAACAGGCCAATTGATTGCTTATAAATTATTCTCCCTGAAGGTACGACTGTAACCACTTTATTGGCCCGATCACTATACCGTTATTTATTCCAACGTCCAACCAAGAGTATATTATTCGTATTTACGATCTAAACTTTATTGAACAAAGGGTTCTTATTTATTTATAACAATGGGCTTTTAGAAAATAATAACTAATTATCAAAGTCATTCAAATTAATTCATTATTAACAAACAAAATAAACCATATTACACACTTATAAAATAAATATCCGTTTAAATGGTACCCACAATAAAAAAGTACCGTCCTCCGCAGATGAGGTATAAAATGAATGGAGAGGTCGCCGCACCTTTCGCCTCACCTGCCCATTAAATCCAGCGGAATCCCATATCTTTTGTGTAGGTTCATTATGTTAAAGAATTCCATTTGTTTATCTTTGGATGTCGATTCATGAAGACTGTGATGTGGAAGAATATTTTTACACATAAGGAAGTTTAATTCTTTGTATAATTCATCAGATAATAAGCGCTTTAACGCTCATTTTTCTTTCTTGTCTGTTCTAGTGCCTCAATTTACATAAGAGTATTACATTTTACATATTACAAATTACATTTAAATTACTAAAAAGAAACTACCAATGTCTTATTGCAGGATATCAACTATGCTTAAGTAGGTATTAGAATATGGTATACTTCGGGTTTTGCTCCGCTGTACCACTCTGGTTTATACCACCGGTGGTAGAAGGTCGCCACTGGGAATTCTCTCAGTCTTTACCAGAGGCGCTCGGCAATGGACGAAAAAAAAAAAAAAAAAAAAAAAAACTGGTGGTAGAACGAGTAAAATTGGTTTGCTCCATGGTTCCCCTCAGTGGTACAGCGGAGCCGACAGACGTTGTCCTGCAAAAAAAAAAGAACCAAATTGTAAATCTAAACCATTCTCGAATCCCCTTGAACACACACAAAAAATTTCATCAACATCGGTCCAGCCGTATTTAAGAGGAGTTCAGTGACATACACACGTACTTATTAGTATTTCCAAAGGTAATGTTTACAAATCTATACCTATAACTAGCGGACCCGACAACGTCGTCCTGCAAAAAAAAAAGAACCAAATTGTGAATCTAAACCATTCTCGAATCCCCTTGAACACACAAAAAAATTCATCAACATCGGTCCAGCCATTTAGGAGGAGTTCATGACATACACACTTACAGTAGAATTATATACAGGTGAATTTTTCAAGTGGGCTTGGATTGCCAAATCCGGAACTATAAAGAATAGCGAAAAATGCTCAAAGGAGTCACGAGCCCGATTTTGATGAAACTTAAAACCTCATCATTAGATTTTTTAAAAACCTATAATCCTAGCTGGGAATCGAACCCATTGATTTAGAAAAAAATCACACCCTTTATTATTACACCATACGATAGTGTAGCTGTTAAGGATAAATTTCTGGGAAGTAATGATATACGGCAAATTTAAGGAACAATTAGAATTTTAATAAAATTCATATTTCTTGTCTGTCTCGTCTCTTATCACACTGGGCAGAGGCGCGCGCGCTACCACCGCCCAGTGTGATAAGAGATAGATATGTACTTGCCAGCTTGTTTCTTATAGTGTATTAAACGCGAGATTACGGTACTACTTACTAATTCCATACGCGAGATACAACATTATGTTCTACTTTCAAATTTTACCTGCCCACGAGCATCATTTAGAAGACGAAATAGTCAGTTCTGTGATTACGAACAAAATTGACTCAAAATTGACATAAAATATGAATTTTATGAAAATTCTAAGTTTTCCTTAAATTTTTCGTATATCATTCTTCTCAGAATTTGATAAAGGGTGTGATTTTTTTCTAAATCAATGGTTTCAATTCTCAGCTAGGATTATAAGTTTTTAAAAAATCTAATGATGAGGTTTTAATTTCCATCAAAATCGGGCTCGTGACTCCTTTGAGCATTTTTCACTATTCCTTATAGTTTCGGACTTAACCATCCAAGCCCTTTTCAAAAATTCAGCCTGTATATAAAGTTTAGCTCCATAATCTTTATATATATAATTCTCTTTATATATATAATTCTACTGTACGTGTGTATAACACTGAACTCCTCCTAAACGGCTGGACCGATGTTGCTGAAATTTTTTGTGTGTGTTCAAGGGGATTCGAGAATGGTTTAGATTCACAATTTGGCTATTTTTTTTGCAGGACAACGACTGTCAGGTCCGCTAGTGTTATATAAATATATAAAGTACTTTCTCTGTAGTTGCTGTATTATAGATAATAAACCAGCTACACTGATTCTTGTATTTTTCATCCACTCCAAATATTCACATCGTGTCCGATCTAACTATTTTGGCACAACATCCACACATGAAGCGTCCTCCAATAGGTTTTGTTGCCCAGAAGACAAGAATAAGGATAACTGCGGCGGGATTTTGGATCGTGAGTTGGCATTTTTTTATATTTTTTAGCAAATTTGCATTTTGCAATGGTGGACATGACAAATATGTAGAATAGATTATAGGTAGAATTTAAGACATGCATGACTGACTATATCGATCAAACAATGATGCTAGTTGAAAACTTATCTGACATAGGGAAAACTATCGACGACAGTGAAATACTGCTGTCTGGACTACCAGAGGAATATGATACATTAGTTTCCAACATGGAGACGCTATGCATTGAGTCTACACTTACCAGTGAAGCCGTACGAGCTCGACTACTACAGGAAGAGCATCGGAAGCTTGGCAAGATACTGAATAATGAAGAAACAGCTTTCTTCAGCCACAAGAGAAAAGGTACTTGTAATTTAATACTTCTTCAGCCACAAGAGGGTTATCTGCAACTACTGCAAGCGCCAAAGTCGCACTATCAATAAATGCTTTAAGAAGAAAAGAGAAGAAAAGAAAAATGGGAAATAAAAAACCTGGGCTGTCACTGAAGCATTCTCTGTGGCTGACACTCATCAATTTATTCTGGACTCTGGGTGTACATCTCACATGGTCAACAACAAAAACTAGCTCGATGACTACAGAGAAATGAAAAAGCAAATTATTGTGGCCATAATAAAAGCATACCGTGTTTGGGAAAAGGTACTTGTAATTTAATACTTCTTCTTTTTTTAAAAACGTGGCTCCATCAATACTCATCGATGATTTCGCCAATGTCAAGGTAATGCTTGATTACTTGATAGTCCCGCACAGAAGATCTAGTTATTCCTAACTAGCTCCAGGTGAGAAATGTTGTTCGGTATGAGAGTGTCTGGAAAACTAATTTTTGCGGAGCGCCAGAGGTAACCTAAAAAGCCACCTGCCACGCGCTCAGCAAAAATCGAACTCTCCAATTTAAAACTTGAAAATAATGTCAAATTAAAACTGTGTAACGTCTTATTCGTTCCCTCTCTAGCTGGCACATTATTGTCAATTTCAAAAATGACAGGTTGTCATAATAGTGTCATCTAAACTTATAATAAATCTGTAGAAGTGAACATTCTGTACATTGAAAATATCAAAAAAAATTATGACAGGGAGTGTTACTAGACCAACACCGAACCCAAAAATGTGTGAAAAAATTTTTTGTCTGTCTGTCTGTTTGTTCTGGTATCACGCAAAAACTACCGGTTCAATTTACGATGAAACTTGGTATAATTATTCTTTAATGTCCTGGGCACCACACTGGGTACTTGTTTTTCCCAGAAAATTATATACCATAAAAAAAAAAATTGCGGTTCGAACCCTAGACCCGATTACTGTACCAACCGCAAATAATAAGTTTATAGTTTATTTAGTTAACAGCTAGTGTTATATAAATATATAAAGTACTTTCTCTGTAGTTGCTGTATATTATCTATACTCTGATACGGCCCCTGCTTGGAAGTTACAATTAAACACGTAAAACAATTAACGTACTTTCATTCGCAGGAACCTTAACTAAGGGTTTATATAATTCAATTAGCTATGAGTGTGTCGATAGTATAGGATCACAATACTGTTTTACGGAAGTGCCCGGTGCACTTAACTGGGGGTCCACAGGCGACGGGTGGTCGGCCGGCAGGATCCGCTGGTGTCCTCCAATCAATTTTGGTAGCTGACGAGTTGCTCCGGGTCTAAGGCCACAGGAGCGACGGCGCAGCGTCTGGTTACTCAGCAATCGTACTTTTTTCAAATAGGGCTTATACTAAGCCCCAAGGTAGTTCCCGGGTACTCGGGAACACATAAACTGATTCTATCAACTGAACAACTGTTGCAGATATTGTTCTTAATAATTAATTGCAAGGGCAGCTTTTATAAATTAAATTATTTAAATATAATTATTTATTGGGTAAGTTGACAGGTACCAATTATGACGTAAGCTATGCCTTGACGAAAATTTCAATTATGCGAATGTCCTTGCTCGCTGTCTGCACGGGTTTATCTAAACTCTGCCGCGGTAATGGAGTGGTGCCGAATCCCTTCCCGGTCGTCTAGTGACGAGACAAACTACACATCGATGTCCGCGCACGCGCTACCATTGGCCGGCGGCTAATCCTTATCTGTTCGATCTCGACTACTTCACAGAACAATGAGCGAAGGAATTTATGTATTGTTTAAACCCGTTCCTTGGCCTTCTAGTATGTTCCACTTAGTGATGTGAACACACGTAACATTTTTGATGTCGATGTTCACACATAGTAACAACTTATAATAAATCTGTAGAAGTGAAAATTCTGTACATTGAAAATATCAAAAAAATAAATGGCAGGGGGTGTTACTAGACCGATACCGAACCCAAAAATGTGATTTAAAAAAAAATTGTCTGTTTGTTCAGGCATCACGCAAAAACTACCGGTTCAATTACGATGAAACTTGGTATAATTATTCTATAATATCCTGGGCACTACGCTGGGTACTTTTTATCCCGGAAAACTATATACAACAAAAAACAAACTTAATTTTGCGGTTCGATCCCTAGACCCGATTACTGTACCAACCACAAATAATAAGTGTGTCGTAGGTTACGTCACCCGCAGTGGAGTTCACTAAGGGGCGCTGCACACGGCTAAGATACTATAATTTTTTATCTTAAGATACAATATCGCTCAACAGCTATACATAATAAATCAGTAACTGTGATCAATAAAGCTATAAGACGCAGACGGAGCTGCGGGTAGCAGCTAGTAGATAATAAACCAGCTACACTGATTCTTATATTTTTCGTCTGTTACAAATATTCACCTCGTGTCCGATTTAACAAACTTAGCACAACATCCACACATGAAGCGTACTCCAATAGTAGGTACCAAATTTAAATCAAGTGGGAAAAAAATAATATTGAATCCTGTATGTGTACCCACTACTGTAATAAGTAAGTACCACATAATAATTTTCTCAATATCCGTATAAAATGGTATAAATTAATATGTCTGGAAGATAAACGTATACGCAATCTATTATGCCATGCCTCTACTAAATTAATAGTTCTATGTCGCTGATCGTAGACGGAGAGGACATCCACAAAATTGTTCATCCATGTTAGGTCCATGTAACTATTGAATAATTGGAAGTTTTCTCCACCTGGAGTATGGTGAAGCACAATAAAGCCATGCTTCTTGAAAATAATTTATGGGTAAAAAAAATATTGTTGCGCATAAATATATATGTTTTCTCCCCTCTTTTGTATCAGTGAGATCCAATGCCTTTGCTTTACGCAAAAGACTTTGTCGGTAATGGAAATAGCATCCTATGATTTGTGCCATTGAAAATGTGTTTTAATTGCATTTATAGCAGCTAATTCATAATCCAGTATTTTCTGTGGGGTCGGGATAATTTCCTTTAAAAACGAAAACCACTTGACATAGGTTTCTTCGGTTTTGTCTGGGAAATGACAATATACCAAATTTCCGTACTGCCTATATCCAAGTGAATGGTGTACATTTGTACAAAATGTTTCCAAACTTTAAACATTCCATCAAAAAAAAGGTCACTTATGTCACCGCTCAGAATTTCAAGCGCGTATGGTGTCATAAATATGAAAATGCCGTCTTGAAATACAAGAAAATCAGTAGATAACTTTTCTGGTATAACCAGTTCTTCGGGAGTTCTAAATACTGTTTTTGATATTCTATGCTTCTTGTATCTAGTATTGTACATTACCTTTTTTTACTTGTTTGAAATGCGGCACATCGTCTGTATATTCAGAATCTGCGCCTTTTAAATGGCCAACGCAATCTTCATAAATGGCTCCGACAGAGCCAAATTCTTCCTGTACTCTATTTTTACAGTTATCCAAAGCAATAGAAACAACTTCTATAGCTGGGTCAGATTCACACAAATGATCTCTTTGCCTTATTACGGCCAAATCCATATTCGATGTAATGCTACCATTACAATTTTTTCTGTTTTCGCACCTCCACCAAGTGGATCCATTTTTATTTGTTTGTGCCAAGTTGTATCCGTAAACATCTTTGAGAAGAAGCTTTTTACCCCTTTCGAAAGCAATAAATGTAATATTTTGCACATTTGCCATTTCTAAACTCACAGAAACACAAATATCTTAAATAGAGTTCAACTTGCAATAAAACGTGAAAATAATAAAATAAATTTGTTACTCAATATCAACATGACAATCATAATGCACTACTATGTATAAAGTGGCCAGTGTTATCAAAGCTCTTCAAGTGTGAGTTTCATTATATTTCTAATTAGTGCACTACCCGATCTGAAACAGTGCCTCCCCGACCCGTATTGTGGGTGACAAATTATCGTCATGACTGTACTGAATTGACGAGTTACCATAACCGACGAGTTATGTAAAATGACGAATTAAGAAAACTGACGAGTAAGGAAACTGACTAGTTCACGAATTACTTAAAATTTACGAATCTATGAAACTGACCAGTTACAGAAACTAGCGAGCTAGGGAAACGACGAGTGCCTCCACGACCCTTTGTAGCATGTGTGTTCCTGAAGATAATTTCTAAATCATATTAGAACGTTTGAGTACCTACCTAACTGTTTCTTATTAGCTTTTATTAAACTTTTAGTAGTTAATATAGTCTGATTCAACCAGGACTTTAATTGGCTGTGCCATAGAGGCTGGCACGTAAGATTTTGTTGCTTTTCATCAACATTTCATCGCAAGGCAACGGGTTTTAATTTTTTTTCAAAATTACAATATAGCCTAGGCCGCGTTTTGATGCGGACGTGTTTGCTGACTTATACTCGTATAGTGTAGCGCGGCGTCAGCAGCATGTATTGCGATGAGTTCGCAACTTGTCGCAAACGAATTACTGGCGTTCCTGCAACAGAAGCTGGATGTGATGGACGAGCTGTCGGCTATCCAGATCTGTTCGTCAAGTTTCAGCCATGAAGATATAGCTGCCTCCAAGCGGCTACTGTACAGCGTACTCAATAAGAGCGACCAGATGGTGTCCCACCGGCGTGACGGGACAAGGAAGAGCATACAGGATATCATCACGCTGCTTAAGGCAACCGATCCCGACGACGTGCCTACGTTTGTGGCCCAGGACTTATCGAAGCTTCCTCCGGTCACATTCGATCACGTCGACGTTACCTGCCTTTTAAAGGATATAGTGTCCTTAAAGGAGAGAGGTCCTTAAAGGAGAGATATGTA
Organism: Nudaria mundana; assembly: GCA_963556515.1. NCBI lineage: Eukaryota > Metazoa > Arthropoda > Insecta > Lepidoptera > Erebidae > Nudaria > Nudaria mundana. The sequence goes on along the minus strand of OY748286.1, from coordinate 16,196,426 downwards.
TTCTTAGTTTTAAGGTATTTATCTATGGGCCGTAGAATAAGTTTATACCACCTGTAACTTTTCTATTTGTTGCTTGAAATAAATAAATAAATAAAAATAAAAAAATAGCTGCTACTTTTTATTAATTCATTCGGCCATTTTGGACATAACACATTATAAATGTGCCCGGTGACGACAATGGGCTTGCCGTCTATTACGTGGGACTGAAAATACTGGCAAGTTGTGGGTGTGTAATTCACTTCTGCCTACCCCTGCGGGGATATAGGCGTGATATGTGTGTGTGTACGTGTTTAATCTATTTTGTTTTGTTTGAATATTTGTGTATATGTTGGTAATTAACAACTTTGTAACTGACATTATGAAAGTGAGATTTCATGCCAGATTCTTACTTACAGGCTCTAACTGTTGGTTTACCTTTGCAAATCTCGCAGTAAATGTACATGTAGAAGACGTAGAAGGTATTAAATGTAGACATGTAAAAGGCAGTAAAGTACATGTAGACTTGCAAAAGTGTCCTCTGTGAACTAAATATTATAATAGGTTATAGTCGTACCTACTATAAATTAACTGCTGCGAACGTAGTACCTATCTATTCTATGCTGAAGGTGCCAACAGTGGTCATGGTATTCCAACTCGTAACCACAGTTAATACAATCCAAACATGACGCTCGGAGAGCAACAAAGTATCCTTGATTGAGTCCTGTTTAGATAACTGGACTGTTTCTTACTAGCTAATTACACAATAGTGGTAGCGACATTCCGACCAAACCCCCGTAGAGACCACACATGTGGTCAAAGTCCGCCGGGCGCCACTGGAAATACCTTCTGCGTGTGTACCAGAGACGCCCGGTAAAGAACGTAAGAGTGGGCGCAGCCTTAGGCCGCGACATTAAAAAAAAACAAACAGTGGTAGCGACACTTCATATAAGTAATAGTTACTTGTGTTGGGAGGCATCGCTCTTCACATTTTACAATAATCTTAATAGGCAATGGTGCATTACACATCCACATTTTGTCAGTAGTTTCGATTGACCCACGTAGTATGGGGGCAAGTCGATTGGCGTTACCAGGCACTATGTAGGTACATAATACGTCCATGGGTACATACAATAATAACATAATGTAATCTGAACCTAAACTGCAACAGATAGAACCGACTGACAAGTAACAAACCTCCAATCTCTGCGGTCCGGACTACAGAAGGACGTATATGTCCTTCTGTAGTCCATTTTACAAATAAGCTCCCCATAGTTCTTTATAATATCTGTCTAGTAGAGGGATATGAAAATCTTTGGGACAGACCTACGTCAAACTTATACTACCATTTGTTACACGTAATGACTGGAAAATAAATGATTTGGGCAAGAGATAAGATAGGTATCAAAATATTTATAGCAGACGCCGACTTTTATATCCAATTCAGGGCTTGTAAATAATAAATATACTCAGAAAATATGATTCAGTTTTATGTGATATCAAGCGTCAATATAAATTAATGCCCCAGTTGTAATAAATATTAAATGTACCCAGAATAAATGAATACTGATACTGTGTAATATTTCTACAAATAAATGGTTTTTGATTGAAAAGACACTGCAGTAACCTAGCCAACTAATCTTCGGTGAAAGGCACGTTTTGTGAGACGGGACTACCTAAGAACCACTCTACGTAAATATTATAAAGAAAGTAAGATATTATTTTCTTTCAATATAATTATCATTATCCTGTCGTGTTTTGGTCCCTAAGTATAATTGAAACCTTAAAGAGTCTTGATTCTCGCTTACAGTTCTGTATCACACGTCAGAAGAATGCAATATTATGCCTTCATAATACTAGTTATTGTGTACATAAATAAATAAATAAAAAATATCTGACCTCTTTGTGTCCTGTTAATCGTTTTTAACAATTATGTTATTTAAATATACAGCCCACAAAGCAACCACATTTAGGACCTGCGCTGCGGTGTTGATCTTTGATACAACCATACTTACTTTCTACCTATTAAAAAAGTATAAATAATATATAACACTGTCTCGGGACACAGAACATACCATTGTGAACGAAATTTGAATCCAGTAGTTAGGCTGTAGCGGTCCGCGGCGCTCTTTTTTTTAATCCGGCGGCCCAAGGCCGCTGCCGCTCTCACGTACGTTCCCGCCCGGGCGTCTCTGGCTCGCATGCCGAAGGTATTTATTACCCGTGGCGCCCGGCGGACGACCGCAGCGCTGATTTTCAGCCAAAGTACAGAATTAATGACATGGCCGACGTAAAGTGACTATACATTTTAAACTTTCACGTTTTGTACACATTATAAACTTAAGACAAATGGGTCCTTTACGCGATTATTGAAGTATATACATACCTCTTTATTACCTGACGTTTAAAGAGGTATTTATATATCTCAATAATCGTGTAAAAGACCCGTTTGTCTTAAGTTTATAATGTAAAATGACTACACTCTCATGGTTTACAACCATATCCTTACATGGGTGTATATTCAAACGACACGGGATAAACAAAACCCGACCCCCAAAGATGTGGGATAACACCCGACCCCACCATGTCGTAGCCCACCGGGCGCAATACAAGAGTTATTCTTAAAAGTGATAACTGGGACGCCTAGCAAAAGACGCTAAGACGACGATTTCAAAAAAAAGTTGTTCATTCACAATTATGAAAAACTGGCCAAGTGCGTGTCGGGCCACGCATATAATAGGGTTCCGTCATTTCCGTTCCGTCGTTCATTCAAACATAATAGCCTATATAACTCCTGCACTAACAGAGTTATCGGATCCGTTATAGTTTTGCTTTAAAGTTCATTAGATAGACTACCATCACAAATAATATTTTTAGATTTTTCGAGTCAGCCAAAATCTAAATGATTTTAGAGGGGTGGGGGGACGCTTTGTTTTACCAAAAAAATGAGCTATAAAGATGAATATATCGCAAAAGAATATACTTATATAATAATCAAAAAATCGTTTTAGCAACCCCACACTCCGGGGTTGAGGCAAGGAAAAGAAATACAAATTGTGGTTAGTGTACGGGAGGTACCCCAAAGACAAATATTTTCATGTTTCTAGCACTCACGGAAAGCCGAGGACAGACGGACGGACAGACATGACAAAACTATAAGGGTTCTGAAACTTGAACTACGGAACCCTAAAAAACTGTTAAGCGATACAATCTTGTAGAAGCCTAGAGCACGTCTAGCTGTGATTAATCAATGCCACGCTTCAATGCATTTTTCAGGTCAATACTTGCATAAACGATGGCGCTGCCTGCCTTGAAACTAATTGCTATCTCACGACGCAAATAAAATGCGAGTTATTGGAAATAGACGGCATAACGGACCGATGCGATTGAATGCTATGATCGATTTACTTGATTGAAATGCCTTTGGTGATCGGGTATTTTATTTTGTGATAAATATAGACCATTCTCTTGCTCTCTATATATATTGCTGAAACCTGAATTAAAATCCGTTGAGTAGTTAAAAGATCTAAGCGTACAGTTAATGAAAGCGACTTTGTAGCGACTATGTATGTGTGTCAGTTCCGGTCTACAGGCCGCATTTTTCAGCCGATTTTCATGAAATTTGGCACAAGTGTTCTTTGGTGCAAGGCGCAACTTTTGCCAAAGGGATTTTTTGATTGGGGGGAAAATGGTTGAGAAATGGGGGGAAAATGGGGAAGAAATGCGGAGAAAATGATCATTTCTCATCTCATAAGACGGTGTTTTTTTTTTTTTTTGAATTTTTTTTTTTGCATTTTTAAATAAGGGTATGTTTTGGTGTTCGCTAGGGTGAGTGGGATATGTTTCAACTGGCGAATTGGATGTGTTGTCCGTGTACCCCATTTTAAAATGGGGAAGAAATGCGGAGAAAATGATCATTTCTCATTTTCTTTTTTGCTGGTACCTCTGTTGGTGCGCATGGAAATTCAGCCACCAGACCACGTCCCAAAAGGATGTTAGGGACCCGAAAATAACGCGAGGTCTACTGTTTGCAGAACTACTAGTATTCTTATTTTACATATTTTTAAATACATTATTTTATAAAAAACACAAATACATTTAAAAATATAAAAAATAGTGACCCACCAGTAGCGGAGTAGGACCCAAACTACCGGCGGTGGAGGCTACAGACTGAGAAATCTCATAACAATACGGCACGTGTCGAGGATAACAGCCTTCTGAATCTGACTCTTGATTCAGCAATCTAACGAGAATCTCTTGAGATGTTGATCGAGACTCTTCGCTATTAATCCGTTTGCCGAAACGACCACCTGGACAATGATCGTCGAGTCTACGTCCCACATGGCGGTTATCTCGAAGGACAGATCAAGGTACTTACTAAGTTTGTCCTTCTCTGCCTTCACGAGATTTTCGTCATGCGGGACGGCGATATCGACGAGCGCTGCCCAACGCTGGGTCCGATCAACCAACACGATATCGGGCCTATTGGCAAGAATAGTCCTGTCCGTGATGATTGGTTTTATTATTACGAGTATTTCGTTTATTCAAATTCTTAACATATTTATTACATTTTTTAATAGATTTATAAAAAAGTAAATACATTTAAAAATATAAAAAACAGTGACCCACCAGTAGCGGAGTAGGACCCGAACTACCGGCGGTGGAGGCTACAGACTGAGAAAGGTCCTAACAATACGGCAATTCATTTGCTAAGTGAGTGAAGTGAGTGAAGCGTCTTAAATGATTGCTGACTACCGCGGCTCATTATTAAAATTTGTTACATACTCAATTCGGTAGTTTCATACAGCATATTCAAAGCAAACAATAAAATCTTTCCTGTTTCTATAAGTATAAATTATAATAAACGCCATAAAAATAAATTTTAATACTGTATTGATTTGTCTTAATTACCATGCACGTTCCATTCAGTTAGTTAGTGTATGAGTGATGAATGGGCTAGCTTCAATCATCGACGCACGTATATATTCACATCGACGACGGTGTGAATATATACGTCAGACAGCGGAATTCGATTAAACTCGAACAAGTCTGCATTGGAGAGCCCTCGAAATGCCAATCAAAATTCTGTATCCATCTGTGGTACTGTACGTTCACGTTGATATGAATATCCTTTATTAAAGCAGTGGAAATAGTGATGAAAAAACAAGCACCCTCTCTTTCTGAACCCATATACCGTCTCCGTTCCATCGTGGGTAATAAACTTAATATGTTTTTTTTCAGTTTAATTTAAAACGTAGAAACGTTTAAAATTATTTTAACAAATCGACAATAAAATTTCTCGAAAGTCGAATAATGTTTTTGACGTTTTTCTAATGAATTCGTTTCAGCTATGTTTCAGAGAATATAATGTATTCGTAGTTGGTAAATTGATTGCTTTATATTTGACCGAGCGAGCGGTATATATATATCAACTCGAGGACTGGCCGATTTGGCGTAATTTGTATGTATGTATGTGTGTCAGTTCCGGTCTACAGGCCGCATTTTTCAGCCGATTTTCATGAAATTATTTTAACAAATCGACAATAAAATTTCTCGAAAGTCGAATAATGTTTTTGACGTTTTTCTAATGAATTCGTTTCAGCTATGTTTCAGAGAATATAATGTATTCGTAGTTGGTAAATTGATTGCTTTATATTTGACCGAGCGAGCGGTATATATATATCAACTCGAGGACTGGCCGATTTGGCGTAATTTGTATGTATGTGTGTCAGTTCCGGTCTACAGGCCGCATTTTTCAGCCGATTTTCATGAAATTTGGCACAAGTGTTCTTTGTTGCAAGGTGCAACTTTAGCCGAAGGGATTTTTCGACTGGGGGGAAAATGAGGGAGAAATCGGAAGAAAATGGGGAAGAAATGCGGAGAAAATGATCATTTCTCATCTCATAAGAGGATGTTTTTTTTATTTTTTTGCATGTTCAAATAAGGGGATGTTTTGACTGGCGAATTGGATGTGTTGTCAGTGTTCCCTATTTTAAAATGAGGAAGAAATGCGGAGAAAATTATCATTTCATATTTTCTTTTTTGCTGGTACCTCTGTTGGTGCGCATGGAAAGTAAGCCACCAGACCACGTCCTAAAAGGATGTTAGGGACCCGAAAATAACGCGAGGTCTACTGTTCGCAGAACTACTAGTAGTAGTTTTAATAAAAAAATTATTGTACAAATAGGTCAGTAAATTGGGTAGACGATATTGATTATGGCTTATATAGACAGGCGGAGATTTTTTGATGACGAAGGACTATTTACATAGTGACCCGCATAAATTTTGCCAAAGTTTAGTGTGTGGAAGTAAAATGTTTACATTCTCTGATAAGCCTTTACTTTATACCATACTAATAGAAGAGAAATGGTGAAATACGTCACGTCCGCCACTATAAATCTCTACGCACTTTCCTTTAGAGTCGCATCGTTTACTTTCTCAACAAAACCTCATGTTTAAATCTATCTACGGTTCTGTATCAATATTCAAAATTGTTAGGAACAGCAATAGGCTCGTGCCCTATTAACACAGAATAGAAAATAGTGCTAGTTTATTACGTAAGACCTTGTAATTTTTAGAAAATAGAAGAAATTAAATTTATAATCCACTTCGTTTTGATTGATTAATAGATTGGTGTATTTTTAACCGACTTCAGGAGGAGGATATCAATTCGATTACGCTAAGATTTATGATCCAATTTATGTGATTCTTCTTTAGTTCAATGCGGAATAGTTGCCATTTGGTCCCATAAAAAATATCTACTACAGAATAGTTATGTTGGAACATGGTATGGAAAGTTAACAAAGCATTTTCCTTGATACGGAACCCTAAATCTGCAGCTGTATCCATTTAGAAAATTGGACAACGGATGGATTAAAAAAACTATCGCGTAAGAGGCTGGTCAAGGAGAGTACGTAGTATAATGTTATTACGGTTTAGAGGATTTCTTGGATTAGAAGACCTATTTTCAACTTCGACCGAATTGTTTAACCAAATGTTTATTGACTGAGGGAGCGAAGCGACCGAAGACTCCGTTTCAACTTGCAGACTGGCTTGCTCTACATCTCTACATCTACGGGTTCAGATTCTGTCAGATCATGTTTGCGGCCGTATTTATCAACCGATTTTCATGAAACTTTACACACACACTCCTTACAATGAATAACATGTGAACGATATTTTTTGGATTGGATGAAAAATGAAAGAGTAATAAAGAAAATTGAAAAATAGATTTTCTAAACAAAGCTCCCGAAGTCTACGGTTCACAGAACCACTAGTTGTATTAAATAATAACTATATACCAAGCAAGAAAAGCTGAGATAAGTAGGTACTCACGACTATATTTTTCAATAAACCTTATATCTATACTCATATTATAAAGAAGAGAGATTTGGTAGTTTGTTTATTTGCATCGAATAGCCTCTGTAACTACTGATATGATTTCAAAAATTCTTTTACCAATATGTAGCTATATTATCCCTAAGTGACAATATGCTTTTGCACTGGTTATGTGTTTCCATGGGAGTTGGAAACGTGAAAAGTAAACCGCGCGGGCGGAGCCGTGTTAACCACCTAGTATGTTATAACTAGATGAAGTCCGCATCTCCGCTAGCTTGGAATAGCTTATATGACATTACCTATCTACTTTTCCTGCCATCCGATTTTCATGAAACCAATTCAATATTAGCGCAGTAGTATGAGTATGCGACTAAGATCTCTGAGGTCCCAGATTCGATTCCGGGTCGAATCTAATATTTGTGTGATCTACAAATGTTTGTTCGGTGTTTACTTAATATACATAGGTATATTAAGTATGTTCATCAGTCGACTAAATCCCATAGCACAAGCTTAAGCTTCATTTTGGCTAGATGACATTCTTGGTCCTAAAATGTTTTTTTATTATTTTCTTACTATAACATATGTTTCCTTAGTCCAAGTTCCTTAGTCTACATACATACAGACAGGCAGACAAAAAAACAACAACTTTTTGTGATTTATTAATCACTAAATGTATAGACACATCATTCTTATCGTCAATTTATAAGACACTCATACTCAGTTGCAGTCATAGTAACATTATAAATAACTTAGCTATCCTGGCTCAGTGACCGAAAATTGTATTTATTGTATGCTATAGAGAGCACGTTAAATTCAAGCGTTTGACTTTTCTTGCCAGATTATTCTAAAAGAGTTGAAGAAGAATAAGACTAGTGGTCGCCCTATGGTCAAACAGTAGACCACGCGATTATTAAAAACATTATTTGAGCTTTTTCCACCATTTTCCCCCCAATCCAAAAAGCTCACGGTGAAAAAATTGTATCAAATCAAGGAACACTTGTGCCAAGTTTCGTGAAGATCGGATAAAAACTGTGGCTGCTAGCCCGGAACACACATACAGACAGAAAAACAGACGAAAGCAAAATTGTTAAATCTCGAAATGTAGACGCTTCGTTCGCTACGCTCGCTCGGTCAATGAATAATGCAGATGGAATGCTGTTTAACACTGTCTTATATTTATTTAATAACAACATAGGTTATTTTACAGTCCAGTCATCAGTTGAGAACTCTTTGACATAGTTACAGTTGCAAAGTTAAGGAAAAACTGAACGAGTTAAAAACGGAACATAAAAGCCACGTACATGCCACAAAGTTAGGCCGATACCTCACCGAGACGCCATGGCGACGTCGCCAGTCGGTCGCCAACTAGTTCTCATTGAGATATATGACGGCTAACTCACTTGGCGACCGACTGGCAACGTCGCCAGTCGGTCGCCAAGTGTCATATATCTCAATGAGAACTAGTTGGCGACGTCGCTGGCCACGTCGCCATGGCGTCTCGGTGAGGTATCGGCCTAATGCACGGATATCAGCATTTTATACTAAACATTTACATTTTAAACTACCTAAGCTATTAATTTGTGTTAAGTACTTACGTAATTAACATTAATAATTCTTAGCCGTCATATATCTCAATGAGAACTAGTTGGCGACCGACTGGCGACGTCGCCATGGCGTCTCGGTGAGGTATCGGCCTTAAAGTTTCTCTCCGGGAGTTTTCTGTAAATAATAGAACAACATTACCATAAATATCATAACGGCTCATACTGTTTTTGTGTCTTTTTTTTTTAATTCCGCGGCCCAATGCCGCGGCCGCTCTAACGTCTGTTGCCGGGCGTCTCTGGTTACAAGCAGAACGTATTTCCAGTGGCGCCCGGCGGACTTTGACCACCTCTGTGGTCTCCGCGGGGGTTGGGTCGGGATGATAATCCCGCGTCGTTGGGGTAGGGTTTTATCCCGCGTCAGTGAGTGAATCTGGTTGCGTGCCATGGGGCAAAGGCCCCGCAGCACGCAACCCTTCTAGCCTGCTTCTGTAAGGACGGTAGGTGGCGATCCCGCCGTCCTCAGGCCCCGATCATGGAGGTCGATGGTCTTGGGCGTAGATGAGTCTGCGGCGCCCTTTCCGCTGACTACGGAACTCGGCGGGAAGGGTACGCTCTCTCTCCCTCTCGGCCGCCTCCTTCGCGAGCATGACTTGCTCGCAGACACGGCCGCGTTCTACCTATTCGCGCTGGAGACCATGGCTTGGAGCATGGTTTCCAGCGAGAGGATATCCACGCCCAGACCCACTACCAGGTCCCGGCGCTGACTCGCCCACGCTGAGCACTCCACCAACGTGTGGAGTGCGGTGTCGTCGTCGGAAACCTCGCAGTTTTGACACCGGGGTGTGACCTCACGATGCATGCGAAACAGATAGCTACCGAAGCATCCATGCCCGGTAACGATCTGCGTCGCACGATACGTGAGGTCACCATGCTGCCTCTGCAGCCTCTGCAGCTCTGGTGGTACCCCACCTGGGTTGCTCAAGTCGCACCCTCCATGACTCCATGAGATCCTGGTGGAGTTCGGACCGCTGGTCCTCGATTTCTGGAGACGTAGGCCTGTGGTCCCGCTGCAGCGCCTCCTTGCGCCATTGGAACAATGACGCAAGGGCTCTCGCTTCCAGGTCCCATGGAGGGGTCCCGGCTAGGAGACATGCAGCCTCTCCGGAGATCGTGCGGTACCCTCTTATTGTTTTGACGGCGAAGGTCCTCAACGGTCTATTAAGGAGCGTTGAGTTGTTGGCCGTCAACCGCGCCCCGGGAGCCCCGTATAGGGCCATACTCCGTACGATCCCCAGGTACAGTCTCCTGCAGGAGGCGTTGGGTCCCTTTAGGTTGGGCATGAGTCGCGAAAGTGCGACTGATGCCCCGTCACTTTAGGGACCAAACTTCGGAAATGTGGTCCGAAGTTCCATCGGCTATCAAGTATGATCCCTAGGTACTTCATCGAGGGCTTGATGCCGATGCTAATGCATCCCACATTTATGCTGGAACCTTCAGGTGGACCGTTCCGAGGTCTGTAAAAGCACAGAACCTCGGACTTGTGCAAGGCCACCTCCAGTCCCAGCCGCCGTATCCGACCCACGACTTGAGCAACACCCGTCGTGACCTTGAGTGCTGCCTCCTGGTACGTTGCACCCCGTGCCGTGACGAGGGTATCGTCGGCGTAGCACGTTACGCCGACGCCCTCAAGCAACGCACCCCGCAGCACCCAGTCGTAGCCGATGTTCCACAGAAGCAGCCCCAGGACCGACCCCTGTGGAACACCGCACGACACATCTCGCCGAGCTGGCCCGAGCCAGCTGGGGAAAGCTATGGCCCTCTCCGAGAGATAGGCCCCGACAATACGACGGAGGTAGAGAGGCGTTCCGTGATACACGAGCGCCTCCTTAACGCAGCTCCATGACAAGGTGTTGAAAGCGTTGGCGATGTCAAGAGACACCGCCACCACCACCTTGCCGTGTGAGACTGCTTCCTCCGTCAGGCTCTTCACGCGCATGATCGCGCTCACGGTGGAGCGTCCCCGACGGAAACCAAACTGGCTATCCGCCAGGTCTGGCCCCACACTCGTGAGATGCTCGACGAGGCGTTCCGCGATAATTCGCTCAAAGACCTTACACACCTCGTCGAGCAACGCGATCGGCCGGTATCCGGACGGTGAGTCCACCGGCCGCCCCGCCTTACGGATCAGAACCAGTTTCCCCGTCCTCCACACCTTGGGAAACTGGCCCCTTTCGAGGCATGCGCTAAAGAGCCCCATCAGTCGAGGCCCGAGTTCTTCGAGGGCCAGGACCCATGCAAGGCCAGGAATGCCGTCGGGCCCGGGGGCAGTGATTTTCCGGCGTTTAAGCCGGAGTACTGCCGCACCTAGCTCCCCCACCCTGACTTCGGGTACGTCGTCTTCGCTGGTGCTAGCCGCGTCGGGCAGAGACGGAGCCATGCGTGGAGGGACGTGCTCCTCCGTGCTCGTCGGAAACAGGGAGTCCATGACCCGCTCCAGCTGCTGCGGCTGGAGACTCTGGGTCAGTGGGGGCGCCCTAGGTCGGAGTTTCTCTCTGACCTGTAGGTACGGGCGCCCCCATGGGTTCTGCTGAAGGGTCTCCAGGAGCTCCTCGCGGGCCGCCGTCTTGGCCCGCTTTATCGTCTCCTGGAGAATACCTTTGGCCTCCCTGTATGCCTGATAAAGCCCCGCCTATCGGGCTGCCGCGTCATCTGGGCGGCGATGCCTCCGGCGAAACCTGGTGTACTGGCGGCGGGCGGAGATGCATGCTGCGCGTAGCTGTGCAATCTCCGGCAACCACCAGTACACCTGCTTCCTTGCCGGTCTGGGTGTAACCCTAGGCATCGCCGCATCACAGATTTGCGACATGGCTCTCCTGAACCATTCCGCTTCGGCTTCCACATCGGCAGGCCTGTCCGGCGCCGGAATCCAGGCCTGCACGATTGCTTCGCCTCCAGGAGAGTCTTCCGGTCTAAACGTTGAAGTGCCCAACGCGGATCCGGGGGATTTTCAACTGCCTGTGGGAGGCCAGGTGGGGGCGCAACATCGAACCGGATGAACGCGAGCGCGTCTCCACACCCTCCTCCACGCGCCAGCCTGAAATACGGTCGGCGAGGGCAGGGGTCGCGAAAGAAACGTCCACGATCGAGACCGGCCCCCGCCGCCAAAAGGTGGCGACAATCCCCCGGTTGAGGACTACCAGACCACGCGTTCTGGTCCAGTCCTCAAGAAGCCTCCCCTTGTCCCTAGTTTCCCAGGAGCCCCACGCCACACTCCAGGCGTTGAAGTCTCCCAGGAGCAGGACAGGGCGAGGACGGCACGCAGCGAAGACGACGTCGAGCTCAGTGAGCCATATCTCAAACTGAGGCTCGTCCAGAGTCGGCGAGATGTAGGCGGACACGACTGCAAACCCTTCGTATTCCGCCGCAACACACCCCCGGCCGCTTGCAGTGAATGCAAGGCGCGAGGTGTCCGCGGCGGAACCCCCAAATATACAACAGGTCGAGCCATCCTGGTCCACCGGGCTTCCCGGGTGGACGTAGTACGGCTCGGCGACCACGGCCAAGTGAATGGACCACTGCGCGATGCTCTGGTACAGAAGATCCTGAGCAGCGCAGCAGTGGTTCAGGTTCACCTGCAGGATGCGGACATGGGCGTACATTAATGGACGTCCATGTCAGCATCCCGCCGCGAACTTGGCCGCGCAGAAGCGGCTCCCCTGGAATCGGCTCCCCCGCTGCCACCAGCGGACGGACGAGGCTTTGGCCTCGAGGCAGCGCAGGTACGGCTGCCGACCCGATGGTCCGCCGTTTTGCCCTCCGCCTCACATCATCATTGGCCTTATGGCCGGGCCGGCTGCAGCGGAAGCACCGGTCGCCCACGGTGTCTTCCGCTGTGCACTGCACTCCTACGTGCCCTACCACCATACAACGGAAACGTCTCATTTCCCGTCACTCACTGTCGTCACCGTCAGGACGACAGCGGTAGAGCGAGGGGGACGGGGCCTCTTCGGCGCCTTCGCCGCGGCGGCTTTGGCTTTCTTGGCCCTCTTGCGCTGCTTTTTGGCGCCCACTACTTCCCATCCCTCCCGTCCGGAGGGATATAAGGAGGCAGCAGGAGCAGCAGCGGGAGTGGCCCTGAAGGCAGCGGGGGTGGAACTTCTCTTGCCTCTCCCCTTGCCCTTTCTCGAAATGGCCGCAGGCTCGGCCGGCGTCCGCCTTGCTGGGACAGCAGACGGGGGCAGGGCGGGGTGGCCAGGTGGCCTGCCTCTTGGACGAGGCGCAACGCCGGCGCCGGCAACAGCCGCGTAGGACAACGCGGGCTGCGTCAGCGCAGGGCGGTCCTCAAGGACGCCGAGGCGCCTATCGATCGCCACCATGAGCTCGTAAAGTGTAGCCGTAGGCCGTGGCGGCGATCCAGTAATCGCAGGCCGGGGTGTTTTTGTGTCTAGCTTGCTTATCTTTATTTTAGCTGACTATCATGGCTCCGCTCGCGTCATTTGGTTTTTTTTTCCAATTCCCACGGGATCACATTACCGGGATAAAAATTAGCATATGTCACTCGGGGATAATATAGCTACATATTAGTGAAAGAATTTTATAATCGGTTCAGTAGTTACAGAGCCTAGTCAATGCAAACAAACGATCAGATTTACCCTCTTTATAATATTAATGAAAATAAGATATTTCTACAGACAAAAATATTTGGCATATGTAATTAGTCCTTGAAAGTATATTTACAGATAGATTTCAACACTTACGTGCGTCTGGTTTTAATATCCTGGCATCACTCAAAGATGATGCAAAAAATGTGGTGGGATGGTTGGTAGACCTTTCGATGTCGGAGGCTCGAGTTTAATCCCCGTACCGGAACAAATATTTGTATTATCTGAACGTGGTTTAGTTGATGTCTTAGTAAACTAGGTATGCAATGCATTCTGCTGTTGCAATAATTGAGCTGAGTTTGTCGATCCGGGTCGAACTCCTAAACGACTGGACCGATCTTTATTAATTCAGATATATGCACTCACGGTGATGGTCACTACGACCGTGCCAAATTTCAAAAAGATCGGTCCAGTCGTTTAGGAGGAGTTCGATCACGAACGAAATACACGAGTAGTCTAAGAAAGATCTTCGTAAACTCCGCTCAATTAAATCCAGCGTAATGGTCCTAAAAAGAATATGTAGCAATATTAAAAAATCGAGCTGTCCAAAATTTTTAGTTTTATATTTCCGGAGGAACATTCCAGTAACATAAACACTTGAATCTTCCCACGCATATTAACAGTACGTTATTTTCAAATACAAAATAGGAAAAGCTTTTCCGATTGTTTAATAAAATACTCTTATGGTCTCAAACGGTCTCAAATATTAAAATGTTTTGGAAATATGTTTCCAAACATTTTTATATTTGAGACCGTTTTAAAATCTGTTGTCAGGAAAAGCTGCTTGTCACATGTTGTAGAACGGCTTACCTGTATTGAAACTGAAACGTGTCGTCTCGTGGATAGCGATAGAGCTGCAGTTAAAATAATGCAATTGTTGCGCCATGAGTAAATAGGGGTATTAGAAAGTGCAAAGTCAAACAGGATATCCCCCATCGCCTATTTATAAAGTGTATAGATTTATTTCGGAATTTATTATCATTGCAAGTGCACCTACTGCAAAAAGATTTATTTCTAAGCTTCATACTGTGGTTACATGCATGCCAACATGATTAAAATATTCGCCTGTATCCCAAGTGATGAGTGGGTGTGGTTTACATAGTAGGTTTAAGACTCATAAACCCTAACAAAAACGCAATATCTCATATAACAATAAGCTAATAAAGAAAAAGATGTGTAGTACTAAAACCAGGTATAACAAACAGCCTTAGTAAATGGCTTTAGTCTTGGAACTAATAAATACTATAACTATAGTACTTATTAGTTCCACGACGTCACTACTGCTACGTGGAAGTTTGTTAACTGTAGCAAGTAATAAGACCAGTCACAAGTTATTGGTACGCGCACACTCCTATTATTGACAAGGCAGTAACAAGATTGTAATAAATATGATTTTCTTTATTTCATGGAAACATACAGTATTTCAGTTTTATTCGTTCTTTTTCCTATTACATGACAACGATTTTTTGTTTGACTTTGACTAAAACGTGAGCAGGAAAATTTGTGTTCCAAACGAAATCCATCTATTTCTTACTTCGTGACATATTTATTTGGAAATCAAGTGATAATCGAATCATTGATCGTTCTAATTTCGATGAACTCAATTTGCGTTACAATAAATAAATTCTAACGCCCATAGTTATATAAAGCCAAGTAAAACTGCAATATCTTTACACTACCTGGGTAATTTGTTAGTTTCATTTATATACCCTTGTAGAAAAGGACGTACAACAAAAAGAATATTAAGGAAAAGGGATGAGAAAAGAGAAGTGAGGCTCCAAAACTCTTGCATACCGTGTAACATAACGTAAACTATTTGCCGTCGGTAACTACTTAATTAGAGGGCGGTAATTAACCAGTCGAATTTTATAGTATTTATTTGTACAGTTAACTACAATAACAGTTGAAGGTTAGGTAATGGACTAGAATATTTTTCAATCACTTAATAATGTTAACTTTTAAATTTTTGTGGGAATCAACACGAACATGATGTTTCTCTGAACTCTTCATCATGGTCTCAAAGATGGAGGGCGGCCATCGCTGAACCAGTCCGCCTGTGACTGCTGGTGTTACCTGCTCGAAACTTCAGGCAATAAAAGATATGTAGGTACTTATACATATTTATGGCAAGTGTTATTTCCCAAAAAAGGTAAAGAATAAATAATATTTTCGTAGGTTAATAGTTGAAATCTGAAAATAGGTTCAACTAAAAGCCATTATGTATATAACATCGCAGTAATATTGCATGGCAGAATTTGTAATCCGATCGTACGCCAATTTGGATTAACGTGAAAGGTTTGTGCTGTTATATTCATATATAACACATCGATTATGTATGAACAAGAGCTCAGCTCGTGTTTACTAATACATCTAAATACTGAAACGGCATTCAGCATATTGTCTGTCGCATATTTGCCGAGCTAAGTATAATACAAAATATTAAACTATTAAAAATCCACTATGAAATCATAAGAATAGATTGTATGACTGTGTTTTTTGTGAACCTACTATCTGCAAAGGGCACTAACTAGTCAATATGTATCAGTTTCTTGCAAACAAATATTTTCTTTCTAATAAAATTCAAAGAATACATCCTACGGATAACTCGATCATATCATCCTTGCCCTTTTGTAACTGAGATTAGACCTTCAAGATTTACTGCCAGATACCATAAATATAACATAGTTTGTAAACAACACAAAGTCCTTTTCGACCTTTCAATATTCATCAAACGTTTGATATTTGCAGCTAAAGCTTCGTTGAAACTGGAGCCTATTTCTGTGCAAAAGATTTTTGAAAGAGGAAAGGTCTGTGATGATATAAATCAGATTAGGGATGAGTGCTTGACGATAACAGGGTCGTCTGTTTGCCATAAAAATAAACATCAGCTGTGAACAACGACAACGTACCCACAGTAAACAATTTTGGGATGATAAAAGGATATTAATTTTTAATGATTATAAGACAACATTATTTATAAAAGGGAGTAGGTACCTACCATAATAACATTATGTCGGAAAGAAGCTTTTACAGTTTCATGGTTGTTTAGCTGTTCAATACTAGGGAAATATTTCTTAATAATTATTAGAAAATCAGGTGCTTTTGTCGTGGGCTAGATTTCTAATTTCTGTTTCTCAGAAAAAAGGGAAGGCCCCAAAAACCTGCCGATGACATTAGTTTTTGTGACTTACTTATGATTACTATCTCAATAACCAAAATGATAAATAATAAAAAAACGAAGGGAAACCTTTGAAGTCGCTTAAAAGTTATCAATAACTAACAAAATTTTACAAAACATATATTATGTCTAAAACTATTTTCAAACTAAGCATATTTTGTGCAGAGAGCTATAAGTAACTACACAGTACCCACAATAATATTGAGAATATACGATCATGAAATCACCTTTACCTCATTACAGTCGCACACACTATGTCTTCCAATATTAGAATTAACAGGCCTATATTCAACGATCTCGGAAAACTTTCGGAAATCCTATTTTACTATAAGACTGACTCCTAATTTCAAGTAAAGGGACTAAGTATTTTCGCGACTGTCTAGGTACTATATTCGTGATTATATGTTGGCTGACATCCAGACTGCTGTTGGTACCTAAATGCACGCACTGTAAATCGCAATATTCACTGGGAACATATTCTGAAAGACCAATTTGATCTCGTACTTTTTTAGTATCTACGCTCATAGTTTACCCTGAAATTAATTGACAAAGCGACTAAATAACTTACCTTATTTATACATACAAAGGTGTCGTCGGAAACCTAACAGAATGTTATGTTATTTGAACAAAAATGATATTATTATTCATACATTATTAAACATAAAGAGAAAACAATCACCTCGGTAATTTACTTATTATAACAACATACAAAAAACGTACTTAAGTCAATATAACCTTTCTTCCAGTCCACCTTAAAGGATCTTCTTATTGTGGCTCTGCCGGATCTGCCGGACTAATAATAATATTTTTAGACGCTCTTACACAATGTCCTCTAGTTCAAATATAAGCCAACATAGCTAAGCTTGTGCTATGGAATCTAGAGATCTGATAAACATACCATATATTTCTAAATACATACATGTTATACATAGAAAACACCCAAACTCCGATACAAACATTTGTGGATCACAAACCCGAGACTCCGGCGTCGAAAGCGAATGTACTACCGACCACGCCATTGATGCTGTCGAAATTCCCGGGTACGCCCTTGAACAAGGTCACGAGATCTTCGAATGCACGGCACTGGCAGCCAGCAACTCAAGCATCGTTGGGGATCACAACCCCGGCAAAAGGCGCGCGCAGAAACATTATCCGACGCGCCCCCCACCCAGACCCTGCTTCAGTCAAGGCGAGGTTATTGTCGGGCCTCCCTTAGTTTCTACGTTATAGTTTCGACAAAATTTACAGATAGTTATGTAATGTAATTACGATAAGTTTCATATGAGGTTTTGGTTTCTCTTGGTGCCTATATACAAAACTCCTTGTCGGCGTAACCACATGCGTAGCTAATATCTTATAATATTAAATTCTGCGGCCTCTCTATTGTTGATAGGGTACACATGCGGTAATTGTGTTAGGGAGCCATCTATGAAATTGCTTCGTTCCTTTTTGGCGTAATCATTTTGAATTTAATCCAAATAAGGGTGGATACGTACCTATATGTAGTCATACAAACACTTGTATGACTACATATAGATACCTATAGTAGGTACGTGACGTATCTCGTTCTGTGTGTGTGAACACCTAACCAAAGTGTTTACCAACAAATTATAGTGTAATGTGTTTGAATACAGTTTATAATATGCTCATAAACCCTTCTATTAGCAACGACCTTTAAATTGAGGGATTAAACCCGGCGGAGCTTACAGCTAAATAGATATGAGTGTGTTGAGGATTTTTCCATAAGATGCTTGAATGTACGTTTCTTTATTGTATATTTTTTTTCTCATACGGTTCATCTATTTATTGAAATATATTTTCAACTCAAGCATGTAAGTGTAGGATATCTTAATCTTTAATCTTATCTTGTCAAATAATATAGAACAAACAATTCACCAGAATATAAATATTTTCATTAGGTACATAAAAATATGTATTTATGTTTGTATTATAATCCATTTTATGTTGTTGTCTAGTTTGACTAACATTGAAGTTTGTGCGTCTGTTTCCAAGTAGGTATCTACTTACAAATTACAGATTGTGTAAAAGAGTTCCGGTTTTGGTTTTACTCCGAAATATCTCCTGCTACTTTAGGGGGGGATATGACAATATTTTGTTATTTATAAAAAACAACACCGAAAGACTGGAATGACTGAACTTCGACGTCGTCGTCAACCAGAATCAGTTCTCTTTCAGGGATCTTTGAAGACAGCTAAAGCAACGTATAGGATTATCAATTGTTTTATCGATTTATAATGTAAAAAAAATCAGAGTATGCTTAACTTAAAAAAAATCTTCTATTAAAATGCGAACAGTCACGTTGCCGAGGAGAGCCGTGGGCATAACTAGTGGTAAATTTATCTCACAAATAACTTCTTAGTAGGTAAGTACTCATTGGAGTCAAGTAGTAATGATATAAATTGATAAACTTGTATGTTTGAAACTAGTTTAAAAATAGTTGTCGCTATCGTCGCAGACTCGCAACTTCATTCACGCATCAAAAATGTGTTTTTAATGCATCGCCAAATATTGTCGAGTAACTTAAAACGCCGTTCAACAAACTTTCTTAAAAGGTAAGTAGTATATTTTTTCTGTTATTTTCTGTTTTCCATCATAAGTCACTCTCAATAGAATAAATAAAAAGAATTAACTAAGAAAAAACCGAAAAAAAATCCGTTCCATTATTATTACACGGAGCAACGCGAGTGAGCGACGTGTCGAGTGAGTACGTTGAATATAATAATTAAGACGGAGCGTAGCGGAGTCTCCTCTAAGATGGGCCCAATCGAAAATGTATGTAAAACGATAGGTACCGGTCGCAGTTTTAAACCTATCGACTTCAAATTTTGCATGCAGATAGATCACATTAACGTGCTTTGCTGTATAGTTTTTGGTATATGTGGCTTTTATAGTTTGTGAGTTATTAATTACGTTCTCCATCTTATTTATTTTGACGTTTCGGCGAACCGCCTAGTTATTGTTTTAATTATGGTGAACGACTTTAAATCACCGTTTAATGAATAACCTCAGATCAGTGGAATAATATTGCAAAAGAATACCTATGTCAAAAACATTCAAAAACGAAGTGTTTCGAAATAATGCAGGCCCTATAGGTAGTTGAGTATTCAAAATGTAAGGACCGGCAACTATGGTCTGATTCTTATAGTTACCTGAGACCCCAAATAATAACAAAACACATCTTGCCACCAGCTGTGATGGTCCATTCCTGCTCCCTTCACATCCTCTCTCCGAGCTAACTGTAAGCATAGCGCGCTTAGGTATTCGGTGTGTTTCGGCATCTATTGACGTAGAAACTAAAAGTTAGTTAATTAATTAAAATTACCATTTCTGAGATATTGCGCTTATTAACGTCCAACAAGCTATAGTCTACACGCAATGCTGGTCCGCTCCTATTAACTTTGTCGTGATTTTATATAACTTATGATACTCGCTAAAAATGTAACTTTATATTTCCGAAAGAAACTTTAAAATCGGTGCTCTAGTTTCTGAGGTGTCACGTGGTCCTGTACAAAATTAGTCCCCCCTTTTCACCCCTTTAGGAGTAGAATTTTGGAAAACCCTTTCTTATCGGAAGTATACGCCATATAAAAAACACACCTTCAAAGTTTTAGGTTTCTACGATCAGCGGTTTAGGCTGAACGATGAATCATCAATCAATATTAATTACGGTTAACCATACAATATAACATGCTTTGTCCTGAATGACTGACTGCTGAGCCTAAGCCGCTGATCGTAGAAACCTAAAACTTGGAGGGAGTGTTTATGTTAATCAAATCAAAATGTTAATCAATATTTTTTAATGTACTACGGCCCCCGTACTAATAAACTTATCCAAGAAACCGCTTGCAAATTATGTATGATATAAAGTTCAACAAACTTTTCCTAACAAATCTAAACATACGGATTTTTTAATATACATATAATCTTTTTTATTAATAAAAAAGATTTTATTACTTTTATTTTATTTTATTTTTTTCATTTAACAATCCATCCTCACTCACCATTAGAAAAAAGTACAAATTAAAACTGAAATAATCAATAAAATTATTTTATAGATTGTACTCAAGACATTTCCTTTACAAATAAGTGTACCGGGGTAAAAATAAAATGGACCAAATATTTGACCGGCAAGATCCGCATTATTAATTTTTGACCTTTTCTTAACTTAAATCCATTGGTGGAATTCGGTCCTCACATTTTGCATACTTATTTACCTCTAGCGCCCGGTCTAAAATAATATTGACGGTATATTAGTGAATACTGTGTGTATTTGAATGAGGGATTTATGACCGTCATACACATTCCGATAAAACTAACCAAACAGATTGTTTTGTTTGTGAACGTGTGCGGTAAAATTTGATGAAAATTTTAAATAGTAGTTTGAGGAAAATACGGATGAACTATTTGAAATGAATCCGATATATTTAATCAAATAATCGGAACCTGGGCGGGTTTTAGGTAGGTAATATACATTCCATTTCCATTACTAACGGTTCATACTTATTTACTGAATTAGTTCAACTTGTTTTTGATATTTACATACCTACTAATTCCTACCAACGTACGTACGTACTGATGCCAAACATGGAGCTTAACACAACAGAACATACGCATGCTCGAGACCTGTCAACATAGCATGGAGCGAAGCATGCTCAATATAAAGCTCAAAGATAAAGTAAGACTTGAAACAATACGTCAACAAACGAAAATTAGAGATGTGACATACTGCATTAAAAACCTAAAATGGCGGTGGACAGGTCATATGATGCGAAGTCAAAGAGATAAGTGGACCAAAAATGTAACAGAGTGGTGCCCAAGACAACATAAAAGAAGGAAAGGAAGGCAACGTCGTAGATGGGAAGACGACATTAAAAAGATAGCAGGTGTCACGTGGACAAGAAAAACACGTAATCGTACACTTTGCTGACTGAGCTTTAGGGGAGGCCTATGCTGGGAAGCAAGATAATCTTCACGAAACTGGTGTCAATATCGACTAGATTTAGATATGTTATAGATAAGTTTAAGCTTATGTAAGATTATTAAATAAAGGCTATTATTATTATTTCGTTTATTCCTTTACATTCTTATTTCATACATTTTTAAATACATTTATAAAAAAAAGAAACAAATACATTTAAAAATATAAAAAATAGTGACCCACCAGTAGCGGAGTAGGACCCAAACTACCGGCGGTGGAGGCTACAGACTAAGAAACCTCCTAACAATACGGCACGTGTCGAGGATAACAGCCTTCTGAATCTGACTCTTGATCCAACAATCTAACGAGAGTTATTATTATTCTCTTTATTAACACTTAACACATATTTATTACATTTTTAAATAGATTTATAAAAAAATACATTTCAAAATATAAAAAACAGTAACCCACCGGCATCGGGTACAGGGACCAAGCTACCGGTGGTTAGGGCTCCAAAGACAGGAACTTCCGCACAATACGGGCCGTATTCAACAGAACCGCCTTCTGCATCAAGCCCTTGATCCAGCTGCCTAACGCGAGCCTCTGTAGGTGGAGGTCGAGGCTCTTGGCTATTAGACCATGCGCAGATACGACTATCGGAACAATAATCGCCGAATCCACATCCCACATGTCGACAATCTCGTGAGCTAGGTCTAAATATTTAATTTGTTTATCTTTTTCTGCTTTCACGAGATTCTCGTCATGTGGCACAGTGATATCGACAATTACTGCAAGGCGCTTTAATCGATCCATTATCACTATATCAGGTCTGTTAGCTATAACAGTCCTATCAGTGATAATAGATCGATCCCAATACAATGTGACATGACCGTTCTCAAGAACTGGGTCGGGCACATACTTGTAATAAGGTACCTCCACGTCGACAAGATTATACTTTAGAGCAAGTTGCTGGTGGATTATCCTGGCTACTTGGTTGTGTCTGTGCAAATACTCACCGTTCGCAAGACGGGAACAACCAGAGATAATATGTCTTAAAGATTCTCCGGGACGATGACATGCCCGACAGATGTCTAGCGTCCCATCTTTGACAATAAATCTCCGATAGTTATTCGTCATCACGACTTCGTCAGTGATTGCACAGATAAAACCCTCAGTTTCTCCGAAGAGATCACCAAATCGTAACCAGGATACCGATGCTATTGAATCAACATCGGGCCCATTTAGAGCCCGATAAAATCGACCATGCAGTTCCTTGCTCTTCCATATTTCCTTCCGATCAGATACACTTAATATTACAGGTTTGCGCCAGTTCTCTTTCGCAAGGGACAGCGGGGTCAGTCCGTTGTCTATTGTCACAACATCTCGATGCACATCCACGTCCACCTGTAGGAAATACTCTCTAAGGTTGCATATCTCACGGTTATGGAGAGTCTTGGCATTTAAAAATCCTCGACCCCCACATTTCCGTGGTATATACAACCTCATTACTGACGAACGTGGGTGGTGTATTCGATATGAAGTCAATAGACAACGCACCTTCCTATCCAGAGCTTCTAACTCCGTCTGAGTCCATCTAAGTATGCCAAAAGAGTAAACTAAGACTGGCATGGCCCAGCCGTTGACAGCACGCACCTTGTTACCGCCTGATAAAAGACTTTTCAGTATTTTTTTCAGGCGGCCAAAGAAACGATCCTGCAACTTCTGTTTCATGTCAGTCTCAGCAATACACAGAGCTTGAGACATACCTAGATATTTGTAGGTTTCGGTTGCGGAGAGCGACCCAAATCGTGTGAAATCTAAAAGATTGACTCCTTCAGATTCCACAATCCCGCCCCTTTTTACATGCATGACCGCACACTTATCTACCCCAAACTCCATACTGATGGCCTTACTAAAAGTTTCAGTAACTTTTAGCAAAGCCATCAAATCGGGGCCATTAGGGGCAAATAACTTTAGGTCATCCATGTAAAAAAGGTGGGACAAAATTTGACCCCCTCTGCGCATCCGATAGCCTAACCCTGAACCCTCTAGTAACGTACTGAGAGGATTTAGTGCTAGACAAAACCACAACGGACTCAGACTATCACCCTGGAAAATACCTCTCTCAATCCCTATTGGTACACCACCTCCTAGAACCTGACGACACCCTGGATAAACAAGAACCGTACTCCATTGTCTCATACATGACCCCAAAAAGGTGCATAGAGTTGCATCAACTTTATACAGCTCTAGCACCCTCCGAAGCCATGTATGAGGCACAGAATCGTACGCTTTCTTATAGTCAATCCAGCATGTCGCAAGGTTCTTTCGGTTGCGGCGTACCTGCTGGCAAACAGCCATGTCAATAATAAGGAGCTCTTTCGTACCACGTGCCCCACTTTTACATCCATTCTGAGAGATTGACAAGATGTTATTGTTTTGTACATGTGAATATATTTTTACTCTCAGGATGGATGTAAAAAGTTTGTATATGGTAGGTAGACAAGTTATAGGTCTATAATTTTTGGGGTCTGTGGTACTACCAGATTTGTATAGGAGGTGGGTTACTCCGGTAGTCATAAAAGCTGGAAGCGACGATGACTCAAGGGATGACTGGAAGCAAGATGCCAAGCAAGCGTGTGAGCTACGGAACCATTTTAACCAAAAGTTGTGCAGTCCGTCCGGTCCAGCAGATTTCCAATTTGGCAACGAACGAACTGCACAACCAATATCTTCTTCAGATATGGTTATAGGTTCCATAGCTGGAATTGGTTCACACGCCCGCTCAACATCCCTAATCCACGCATCCTGTGTATGACTGACGGGCGTCGACCAGATGCTTTTCCAGAAGTTAACTGTAGAAACAGCATCAGGTAGACTCCCATCAGTCACATCCGAGTTAGGTCGCTCCCACCCTCTATATACCCACCTCTCATTTTTTTGGAACAAGCGATTCTGAGTGTATCTGTCCACTCTTTTTTTGTACCGCCTTATGCGGTTCGCCCACGCATAAACTTTCTGCTTCAGGTAATCGATGCGCTCTGTGACCCGAACAGAGTATTCACAGGGCCTAATATTAGTTCCCACGAATGCACGGGTCACAAAGCGCATGACTCTCGGGCGTGTATTGCCCGTCCTGAAGCAGTGTAGCTTGCCAATGAGCACCCTAGCCTCGTTGATGCGCCGTTCAATTCTGCACTGCCAAGCTGGTACAGCAGGCTTTGGTCGAATAGCTGTTTCTTGTTTAAAAAATTTAACACCAGCTATTCGACATACTGCAACAGCTGCACAGTACAGAATGGAATGGGCATCAGTAATGTTTCTGCAGTTGTTAAAAAACGATGTTAACATCGAGTCTAGGGCACACACTAGCGCCACGTTTTTTTTATGTGTGGGCAAACGCGGAAGCCGCGGTCTACACTCAATAGGGACAGATTGAAACTCACCAATCGCTCGCTCCAAAGCGCTCCTTAATTCCTCATTGTATTGAGTACTTACAGGTATAGCAGCATCACTCACTTCTTCACCAACATGTGAGATGATGTTTTCTTGCGTTCTTTCATTACGGTTACTTTGTAATGGCACAGGTAATGGTTGCAATGAAGAAGGCGTGATACCACTACACACTTCTAAGCGTAGCCTTTCAAGTGTAGCGTCATCCAACAGGTGACAGCGTTGTATGGCGCGCACCTGATCCGATAGGCGTTGTGCCGATACGTTGACATCTGGTTCAAGTACCTGAAACAGAGGTAGCATGCGAACACGGTACGCAGTGAGGTTAGTTCCCCCCTCTGTAGCCACAAAATATGCCCGCATCACGTTTTCATTCATACCGAAGTTCCATCGAATGCGGTGCACATTACCACCGGTAGTGGGGTCCGTAATCGAAGCCGGAGGGCCTCGGGGTCCCAAGCCAGTCGGTGGCCGGCCTCTCCCCTGCCGACGTACAGGTAGAGGCGACGTCGGCGGAGAGAAAAACTCGTCGCTGCTTGAGCTCGACGCCTCACCAGTAGTCACAGTTGTCGACGACTGTAAGGCGGAGCTGTGCGACAAGTCCGGGGTTGGTAATTGTGCTTTTTTGGCGCCAGCTCTGGTCAACATTATATTTTTTCTTGATTATCATCTTATTTTCATATTATCATTTTCAGTTTGTTACACTGACATAATGTGTCAAAGTGTACTATAATTTATAAAATATTTGTTTGTGTTTTTTCCGGATTTTCTTCATGCTGATTTTTTTGTTATAGATATATATTTGTACTTTTATTATGTTTTGAATGATATTTTTGTATTATTGTAGATTAAAGGTAAAATATTTTAGTAAATGCTCCTCAAGAAAAAAATGTGACTGTTTTGTAGCAGTGTTGCCAGGTTATTATTATTATTATTATTAATTCCTACCAACATAAGTATGGGTTTTTTTTTTCCGCGGCCTACAGCCGCGGCCGCACCTACGTCCATTGCCGAGCACCTCCGGTAGACACAGAGAATTCCCAGTGGCGCCCGGCGGATTTCGACCACCTGTGTGGCCACTGCGTGGTGGTGGGGTGTTACCCCGCATCTTTGGGGTCGGGTTTTATCCCGCGTCGGTGAGAGAAG
Source organism: Nudaria mundana (assembly GCA_963556515.1). Classification (NCBI taxonomy): domain Eukaryota; kingdom Metazoa; phylum Arthropoda; class Insecta; order Lepidoptera; family Erebidae; genus Nudaria; species Nudaria mundana. The sequence goes on along the minus strand of OY748286.1, from coordinate 16,170,191 downwards.
TCGTGCGTGGGGTGAAGCCCCACATCACGCAGCCCTTCTAGCCTGCTTCTGTAAGGACGGTGGGTTGCTAATCCATCGTCCTCAGGCCCCGATTATGGAGGTCGATTGTCCTGGGCGTAGGCACATCTGCGACGCCCTTGCCACAGACTCCGGAACTCAGCGGGGAGCTTACGCTCCCTCACCCTACCGGCCACCTCCTTCACGAGCATAACCTGCTCGCAGAAGGAAACGGCCGCATTCCACTGGCTCTCGCTAGAGACCATGTCTCGTAGCATGGTCTCCAGCGAGAGAGTATCTACGCCCAGGCCCACAACGAGGTCCCGGCGCTGACTTGCCCACGCTGAGCATTCCACCAACGTGTGGAATGCCGTGTCTTCGCCGGAAGTCTCGCAGTGTTGACACGCGGGTGTGACCATGTATCGTGATGCATGCGAAACAGATACTCACCGAAGTTTCCGTGCCCGGTGATGATCTGTGTCGCACGGTACGTGAGGCCACCGTGCTGCCTCTGCATCCAGTCCTCCATGATCGTCTCACCGCCGCGATCGTGGTGGTTCCCCACTTAGGTTGCTCAAGTCGCACCTTCCATGTCTCCATGAGATCCTGGCGGAGTTGGGACCACTGGGACTTGATTTCTCGAGACGCAGTCCTGTGGTCCCACTCCAGCGCCTTCTTGTGCCATTCAAACAATGATGCAAGGGCTCTCGCTTCCAGGTCCCATGGAGGGGTCGCGGCTAGGAGACATGCAGCCTCTAGAGAGATCTTGCGGTACCCTCTCATTGTCCTGACGGCCAAGGTCCTCAACGATCTGTGCAATATAGCAGCGTTGTTGGCCGTCAGTCTCGCCGCCCATACGGAAGCCCACACGATCCCCCGGTACACTCTCCTGCAGGAAGCGTTAGGTCCCTTTAAGTTGGGCATCAGTCGCGAAAGCGCGGCTGCTGCCCCCAACTTTGGAGCCCCCAACTTTGGAGCCCCCAACTTTGGAGCCCCCACTTTGGGGACCAAACTTCGTAAATGTGGTCCGAAGTTCCACCGGCCATCGAGTACGAGCCCCAGATAGTTCATGGAAGGTTCGATGCCGATGCTAACTACATAATTATGGGTAGTTATTGAAAAAGAAATCAGGAAATAATAAAGTATGCCAGGATCGCACACACACACACACATATCACGCCTATATCCCCGAAGGCGTAGGCAGAGGTGCATTACACACCCACAATTTGCCAGTATTTTTAGCCCCGCCTAATAGGGGACAAGCTGATGGCCGTCACCGGGCACATTTATAATGGGTTATGTCTAAAATGGCCGAATGAATTTAATAAAAAGGAGCAGCTATATTGCGATGAAATGTTGACGAAAGGCAACAAAATCTTACGTGCCAGCTGCTATGGCTATGGGAAAGAGGCGCGACTGTATGTATGTATTTATTGTTTATGCCACAAGCAAGTTGCCAACTATTGTTTTTTACTAGTTTAATTGTGCTGCAATGTATTGTATTGTACCTATGTTAAAAGACGATAATATAGGGGAAAACAACAATCTTACAAATCAACTACGAGTATACTCTCCACTTTGACACGAGTTAAGGGAAACCTTTACTCAGAATTGGGCAGGTTGTACGAACATAGCTTTAGCGATAGCGCAGTAATTACGGCATCAGGGTGGCGATGGAGAGCTAGGTTAAATTGAATATGCCTTGTATTAAATTTAAAATTGTAAAATAGCGTTTGATAAGTTTTCAATTTTTTTTATTTATTCCTCACTATTTTTCGCAGGATTAAAAAGACAACAAAACGTCGACAATTGTTTCGCCTCTAAACGAAGCATTATCAAGACTGTCTCAGAGAGAACAGCCCGCGGCGGGCTGTTCTCTCTGAGACAGTCTTGACGTCTCGACGTTTTGTTGTCTTTTTAATCCTGCGAAAAATAGTGCTATTAAGAATTTTAAAATGAATTTAAAACGTTTTTTTTTTAATATTTTACTTACCATTGCTTTGTCATGGATTTTCGCCGAGTAACGCCTGGATCCATCCAATATTTAAATATCGAAATGTTAATATTGGAAATTATTTCTCGAAAACTCATCTACAAACATGCTCTGATAAATTTTACTATAAAATGATGAGGATAAAAAAGAAAACCCCTTAAAGGAAATTCGTTCTCAAATTTTCATCTGTTTATGTGAATAATTTTGTAATGTTTAATTCTACGACAAAAAGTTGTAGGACAAAGTTGTAGATGAATTTAATTTGCCACAAATTCGCAAAATGGCGGAAAACCCATGGAACCCCACAAATTTATTAGCTAGCTATATTAGGATTTAGCTTTACACTACCCGCCCCCCCCCTTGATATCTAAAAAAATTAAATAGTGTCCTCTGACTTTTGCACACTTAGCCCCAAAAATTTAACATTTCAATGTAATGTACTATATTGGTATTTCAAATGATTGATGATTGATTCATTGATTTTTCAAATGTTTTTATCAGTCTATTGCTGGACCTTATGTCTCTCTCATGATACGCCATTGCATCCAAACACAGTCATTGCTTCCAGCACTCACTATCCCTTATATCGTCGCTCCACCGAGTCTCAAGGAAACTCACACTACGCTTACCGATACAGGAACATTTGAAGTTGTACAATAAACTTTTTAAATGCGGCTAGATATTATGATAACCGAAAAGAGGTCAACTAAATATTAACTAGAGTAATAGACAACATCTAAACTGCGTTCTGATCGCACAAATATCTGTTCCGACACGGGAACTGAACTCAAAGTCGTGCACGTGAACGTGTGTATATAATATTCTTATAAATAAATAATACCTCCGATATAGATCGGTCGAATTTAGATCGGTTGGTACATTTTTACGATGGTAGATTGAGAAGTTTGAGAAGTATAGCTGGTGTGACTCTGATGGACAAAATGAAAAACAGTGCGATAAGAGAACGTTGTGGTATCTCAGAAGATGTAGTAACCAAGGTGGAAAAAGGGATGCTTAGATGGTTCAGACATGTACAGAGGATGGATGACAGGAGACTGACAAAACAGATATACGAAGCGAGTGTGAATGGACAAGCTAGTAAGGGTCAACCAACGCGAACATACTGCGACCAAATCGCAAGATGTCTTAAATAAAGGCCAGGTTAAAAGTATCAGTAACCGACGAACATGCATGAAGACATTAATGAAAGTTGAGGAAGCGAAAGAAGTATGCTAGGATCGTAGCAAGTGGAAGTCGGTGGTCTCTACCTACCCCACTGGGAGAAAGGCGTGATATTATTGACTGAGGGAGCGAAGCGACCGAAGTCTCCGTTTCAACTTGCAGACTGGAGAGAATTTCTTTCGTATGTACCTCTACATCTCTACATCTACGGGTTCTGTCAGATCATGTTTGCGGCCGTATTTATCAACCGATTTTCATGAAACTTTACACACACACTCCTTGCTTACAATGAATAATATGTGAATGATATTTTTTGGATTGGATGACAAATGAAAGAGTAATAAAGAAAATTGAAAAATAAATTTTCTAAACAAAACTCCCGAAGTCTACAGTCTGTCAAGAATGCAATCCGTAACCATAGCAACCCATATAAACTAGGTATGCAATACATTCTGCTGTTGCAATAATTGAGCTGAGTTGATCGATCCGGGTCGAACTCCTAAACGACTGGACCGATCTTTATGAATTCAGATATATCACTCACGGTGATGGTCACTATGACCGTGTCAAATTTCAAAAAGATCGGTCCAGTCGTTTAGGAGGAGTTCAATCCCAAACGAAATACACGAGTCGCCTAAAAAAGATAAAATAAAATCAAAAGTCATGCAAATAAATACAATTTAAGAATAAACAAAGCCGCTCCCGAAGTCTACGGTTCACAGAACCACTAGTGTATGTATGTATGTATGTATGTATGTAGTTTCTTAAATATGTTCTATTATATATTTTTAAGTCTACAATAAAGATAGCCGCGCGGATGGAAAAGTGTGGGTTTGTCCGCAATGACATTGCGTAGGCCTGTCTACGAATGGTCTACGACGCTACGCACGAGCTTCCACTACGGAATAATCAAACCTACCCGGAATATTAATTTTAAACAAATCAAATAACTTGACGGAATTTAATTTTATTTATGGGCTGAAGTTAGAGAAAATTTAAACTTATTAATGTCGTCTTGCTTTTCAGCTATTATTAAATTAAAAACTGTGGTTTTTTTTTAAATAAGTAACACATTTATGCAATTTTGAGGTGTTGTAGGTATGTCTACTCATTATGCCGAGTGTAAGTAGCGAGGGTGGGTTGGCATTCCTTAAACTGTTGGTAGCTATCGTGTTAACCTGTGCTCAACTTGCTGAATCAATCAACGCGCTTATGCCGCTGGGCGACTCTGAGAGGTGAGACATTGCGCATGCGTTAAGTGTAGTGATGTTAACAGATATGTGGCAAGGATGTTATGGCAAGAGCGATCGTACTGCCATGAACATTGAAATATTCTAAGGATTATTTTGAAGCATTTTGTTAAGGCTTATTTCGCTTATTGATATTTTTCTTCAGACATTTAATTACGCATTCTTTTTGCGAAATAGATAATTATTCTTAAGAGTTACAACAAAGAGTTAAAACCAGTCAAACACCTATTTATATATTGATTTAAACTATGGTTGATTAATAATTATTTTATTACTAGGATTGATTAATACTAGGTTTTCAATATACTTAACATAAATAAATTATTTAAACGTTTAAAATAGAATTAAATCTAATTTAAAACACATTATAAGTATTATTTGTACTGAAAAAGAAATAAGGACATTATTATCAATGCTATATTATCTAGTCCAATAAGACGAAACAACCCCTCAGACAAGTTATCGATGGTTCGCGTCCATGTTTATCGAGGGGCACCACCCTACTAACGGCACAAGACGAATCCCGCCGAAATGTATTCAGCTGCCAGTTTCTGCACGCAACCGGTGTGCGACAGACGCACTCATGCCCTCTGCTACCGCTACTCGTCGTGAACAAGGTACGTCTGTACAAACTTATTTATTAATTAAAAACAAATAATCATAAATCGTACTATTTAAAAAAAGTGTTTTTAAAAACATGTTATCTGTCGGTTTTTAAATTTAGAATGTGATATGAAATTTGTGAGTGAAAACGAGTTGTATCAAAATATAACCTTGAGATGAAGCTTTCGCGTATGAAATGAGTATGTTTTATGTATATTCTCATTAACAATAAAACTAAGTAAGTGTGTTATGTTTGTGCGTGTGTTGATGTTATTAATTATTTTAATTTAAACGGACTATACTCGTATCTAATAGATACTCGTAACAGAACGTCATTTTCCAATTTACATTAATGAATGATATATTTTGTACCTTCCATTAACTACATTTTTTAATTAAATCTTCCTTTACCAGTTTTAATTCAAAAAAACTTACCAGTTCAATAAGCAACCTTTCTATTTTTTTACATCTAATAATGTGTTATACAGTTCAAGTTTAAATTAAGATTATTATTTCACTTAGGCGCTACAAAGGGAATAGTGAAACAGAAATTCTTTGATAATGCCGTAAAGCGAAACAGGTCAGGTTTGTCATACTAAAACGTCAGTGGAATGTGTAGAAGTGTGTTTGTTACATAATGTAGTATCTCATTAAAACTGTAGCTGTATTTTAATTAAATTCCATGATACTTTGCTTTAAAGTTTTAATTATTAAGAACTTATGTTCATTAGTCTAGAGGAAATACATACTCGAATAACACATTTATTTATCACACGATTTTGTATACTAATGTTATAAAGAGGCGCATAGTTCTTTGACGTGTTAATCTCGTAGAATCTCGTTTAATGACCCGGAAGTTGCAGGCAGAAGCAAAAATCTTGCAATATATAAAGATCGTTTAAAACGGAAAAAATCCCTTAGGCCAGTCTACTTTGCCAGATTGGATGGAAATATTAATTCTTATAACAAGACATAAACCCGCCTACTGGTTCTGAGAACATGAGGGAAATTATAGTTTCATGCTATAATATTGCTATTTCAAAAGGTAGATGGACCCAACGCTAACCTTAATAGCGCTATCTAGAAATTATAAATATGATATGAAGCAAAAATTCGATGTTGTCGGTATTGGTCATCGTAGCTCAATGGTCAGAGCATTCCCCCTGTAAGGGAAAGGCCGTGGGTTCGAGTCCTGCCGATGACAACAGTTTTTGTGATCTATTTATAATTTCTTTCTTAATATTTTAAGAATAGTTTAAGCAAACTCATTGCTTTAAAATAAAAAAAATATATGGATTAATTACTAACCAAAATTAACAAGTGAACCCGAATAGCACAGGTATTAGATAGAATAAATAAATAGATCTTTTAAGTATGTACGTATGCATCATTACGTATCGTCTTTTCGTCATCATTTCATAAATTCTATCACTCGTAGGTATGTAGCTACATTATTGTTGACTGCTTTAAGGCTACTTACAAGAGCCACAAGCCAAGAGCCAAGAGCTTACAAGAGCCACACGCGGGCGGATTCACGAAATTCAGCCAGAAAATATTATAAAGCAATCATTTAAAACTGTCCGTCCATATCTAGCTGTCTCTGTAATCAAATTTGATTCAATCAGCAATTCATTGAGACTGTTTTAATAAACCCAGGCACAACAAACCCCTCGGCACTTCGTCATCGTTTGAAGTCGATTATGCCTTTTGAAAGTTTCTCAATAAAACGACACAATTAGTCCGACTAATAAAGTTTCAATGCTCTTTATTTGTTTGTTCCATTTCGTCTGAACCAATATGCAAGGGAGTCGTTACATATAAATAATATAGAAAATTGGTTTTTATCCTGGGAATAATTGTACTACTTCGAAACACATAGGGGAAACATAAATGTCCCGTACATACCACTGCGCCACCAAGACAGTAAGTAATATATTATTTTTTGACTTACAAAAAGCTTTATGAAATTTCAAAACTAAGCATAAAATTAATTTGTAAACACAAAAATACAGATCCAAAGCGGACTCTTTGATCTGGCAGTAATAAGGCAACGTACACACGACGATGTCTATGTTAATTCTTAAACCACTTCTGTGATATACATCCAAAAGTTTTTTTTTATTTTTTTTTTATTTTTTTTTATTTTTTTTTAATCCGCGTCCTTGGGCGCGGCCGCACCTACGTCCATTGCCGAGCGCCTCCGGTAGAGACTAAGAGAATTCCCGGTGGCGCCCGGCGGACCTTGGCCATCCGCGTGGCCACTGCGTGGTGGTCGGGTGTTACCCCGCATCTTTGGGGTCGGGTTTTATCCCGCGTCGGTGAGTGAAGGCGTGCGTGGGGTGCAGCCCCACATCACGCAGCCCTTCTAGCCTGCTTCTGTAAGGACGGTGGGTTGCTAATCCATCGTCCTCAGGCCCCGATCATGGAGGTCGATGGTCCTGGGCGTAGTCACGTCTGCGGCGACCTCGCCGCACACTTCGGAACTCAGCGGGGAGGGTACGCTCCCTCACCCTACCGGCCGCCTCCTTCACGAGCATTACCTGCTCGCAGAAGGAAACGGCCGCGTTCCACTGACTCTCGCTAGAGACCATGGCTCGTAGCATGGTCTCCAGCGAGAGCGTATCTACGCCCAGGCATCCAAAAGTTTTGGAATTAGAATGTTCTTTTTATGTAGTATGTACGGGCACAAGGAATTTACTAGTACAAATGGCCCATTCCATACTATGAAATTGGGATTGTTACTCATATTACGGTTATTTCCTATTAAGAAGTAGAGGTAGGCCAAAGAAAAGATGGATGGAATGTGTGAAAGAGGATATGACAAGGAGAGGAGTGAATGAAGAGATGACGTCTGACTGAGGTGTGTGGAGGAGAAAGACTTGTTGCACCGACTCCAAATAATTGGGATAAGGGCAGGTAGATGATGATGATTACAGTTATTTCTGCGGATATCAACTAGTTATAAATATGTATAAAATACTAGGAAACAAGATCACTACTGGTAAACCACTTTCTTGGCCCACTGTACAAACGGCCTGTTTCTAACTAGTACTGTGTCTTGCGCGGTGCTTCGCGCCGCACCACGCCATAGGTTTTGGCCTATAACTTTTGACTCCTTAAGGCTAGGTCAAATTTTTGGCTTACCTCCAGATCGAGGGCTATCCATAGAGGGGTCAACCATCATTGTAGCGTAAGCAGTTCTCGAGAGCTAAGGGGGGACAAAAATTACATTCACCATTTCCATACTAGTGGTTCTGTGAACCGTAGACTTCGGGAGCTTTTTCTTTCAATCCAAAAATATCATTCACATGTTATTCATTGTAAGCAAGGAGTGTGTGTGTAAAGTTTCATGAAAAATCGGTTGATAAATACGGCCGCAAACATGATTTGACAGAACCCGTAGATGTAGAGATGTACAGAGAGGTACAGACGAAAGAAATTCTCCTCAGTCTGCAAGTTGAAACGGAGACTTCGGTCGCTTCGCTCCCTCAGTCAACTATACAGCTTACTCCCGCGAACATATTGATTTGAAAATTCCATTACTAACTGACAAGTCACGTTGATATGCATGCACGTCAACATGACTTGTCAGTTAGTAATGAAATTTTCCTACATGAAATTCAGCCGACAGCTCTCTGGGCTTGAACCACACCGCGCCGCCTTCATCGGCGTTCCCCACTCCCACATGATTAAGGCCACTGGTCCATTAGTTAGGAACAAAAAAAGTTGACGTCTTGACCACTCACTAGACTAAATCTAGTTACGCGGCTGATATGACATTACACTAAAATGTTCAGTTTTTTGCTGTAAATGCGATCTGCTACATCAAGTTTACAAGAAGATGTTTTTACCTTTAATTTCTATCTAATATTTAATCAAATTATATTATTAATTTCTTTTAAAACCTATTTATTTGCAATAATCACAGTATTATATTTGGATATTTCTGTCAACATCGCGCGCTAAAGTCCGCGGATCGGACGAACGACTGACATGAGTGTTGTCACTCTCCCTTACCGTGGCGCTCGGGAGAGTTTGTCGTTATCCAATAATATCGCAAAAAATTTAAAAAAATGTGTTAATTGAGTCACGCGTTCGGAATTTTCTACGATATCATTGGTTTTCGACTAACTCATCCGATGCCATGCTAACAGGAATCATGACAATTACTTTGTTATATGTCGCCATGACAACAGGATGTAGGTACCAAGTTAGATATCGATAAAAAATTGCAAATGCAAAGAGCATTCAATATAATCATTATTGTAATCTTAACATAGTATAAAACAAGTCGCTTCTTGCCGTATGTACCTATGCCTATGCATAGTTATTTAAAACTACGCAACGGATTTTTATGCGGTTTAGATAGATTAGATTAGATTAGATTATACTTTATTGTACACCAATACAAAAATACAAATGAAACAGAAACTTAATATTTAAATAGTATGTACAAATGGCGGCCTTATCACTAAGAGTGATCTCTTACAGGCAACCTTTGGATGGACATAAGTAGATAGAAGTGAAGTAAACAGTGGATAGGTATTGGCATATATTATGAAAAGGCAGATGGAAAAGTTCTGAAAAGAAAAGTAATGGAATAAACTGAATATAGTAATTATAGAAGATATACCTATATATAGTAAAACTTCAACACTATTAAATAAAAAGAGATAATTTTATACCTTGTAGGGAATTAGGGATACATAAAAACATAGAGTGGAAAAAATAGATTACAGTAGTTAGGAGCCAAGGTAATGGTCTTTTAGCATTCGTTTAAAGACCGCCAACGTTGGTGCTCGTCTAACAACTACCGGCAGATTATTCCATAGTCGCACGGCCTTAATGGAAAAAGACCCACCATAAAAAGTCGTTGAGTGCTCTGGCACTGCCAACACCAGGGTCTCCGACGACCTCAGGGATCTCGTATGTGTGTCAGTAAGGAACTTGAATCGTTCTTTTAAATAAGTAGGGGTACGGGGATTAAACAAAACATTGTAAAGGATAGAGAGGATATGAGTATTTCGTCGAAGGTGAATTGGGAGCCACTTGAGCAAATTGCGGTATTCGGACACATGATCATATTTACGTAAGCCAAATATGAATCTAATACACAAATTTTGTAGGCGCTCAAGCTTGTTAAGTTGCTCCTCGGTGACATCGAGATAGCTGACGTCGGCATAGTCCAGGATAGGAAGAAGGATGGATTGAGCAAGCGCAACCTTGGTGGCCGTGGGCAGAAAGTTACGTAGTCTGCGTAAAGAACCTACTGATGCGAACAATTTACGACTTACTTCCACGATTTGCGCGTCCCAGGATAAGGTACTGTCGATTAAAATACCAAGATTCTTTACCTTATTAACCACTGGTAATACTACACCATTAAAAACTATATTTGGTAACTGTGTCCAGTCAATATCTGCCAATTTTCTGCTACTGCCAACGACACATATCTGCGTTTTAGAGGGATTTACGTCAAGCCCGTATTGCTTGCCCCACGTACAAATTTGAAACAGGTCCCTATTGATTATATTAATGGCCTCACTCAAATTACTCGGTGGAGCCTGCATGTAAATTTGTAAATCATCTGCATAAAGGTGGTAAGAAGAAAGGAAGGTTTTAGTTATGGAATTAATGAAGATTGAGAAAAGTAATGGGGAGAGAATGCCACCCTGTGGTAAGCCAGCAGATGTAAAACACCAAGAGGAAAGGCATTCATCGTAACATACACGCTGTCGACGACCAAACAGGTAATTCTGAAACCAATCAACCACTGCCGGAGATATGTTAATAGAGCGTAGTATGCTCAGCAGAATGTGAAAATCCACTGTATTGAACGCGTTACTAAAATCCAATAGGGAGAGAACAGTGAGATTTCCATGCTCCATACCTAGCCTAATGTCATCAGTAATTAATCAGCGCACTAACTGTGCTATGTCCTGGACGAAATCCTGATTGGAAAGGATCTAGGAGGCAGTTTCTGTTGAGGAATGAGCTAAGCTGGTTGTGCACTAGCCGCTCGAGGACCTTGGAAAGGAAAGGTAAGATGGAGATAGGACGATCGGGATTCGGAGAAGGAGGAAGGGTTGGTCTTTTTAGGAAGTGGGATTATTTGCGCCTCCTTCCACGCCTTAGGGAAAACATTGGTAGTAAGGGAATGATTGAAAATGTGACATAAGATGGGAAGGATTTCGTCTAGTATAGGCTGTATCATTTTACGACTGATGGCATCACAGCCGATAGCGTTGGAACTAATAGACATATTGTCGTGGGTTGGTTGGTAATTAATTAATAAATAGTGTGTGTGTAAATAGTGTGTGGCCAAAAGTAGGTTTAAATCACGTCCTACACCAGGTAATTTAATCTAAGGTAAGAGAGCCCAAAAAATATTAGTGTAGATTACTGTAAAATATAAGGTAATAAACGTTTAACTAGGTACTTAAGCTATTTACTACGCTCATGTCCACCCGCCAGTTTGTGTTATAAACGTGTATAATATAATATCCAAGTAAAATTTAAATTAAATAATAACAATTCCTACTATTCCACATCCAGGCACCATAAAAACACAGAAAACAATAGTAAGCAAATACAGAAAATTAAAAAGTTGCTGTTAACAAAACGTTCAGCCAAGAATTAAGTTCAATATTTCATTCGTTCAGCGACAAAACAGCGTCAAACGGAACGCACTGATGACAACCTATGTCACTTGTCAAACTGTTAGTGTCAAAGATGTCATGACATATAGATTTAGATTTAAAGATATTTTAATTTTGAAGTACATAATATGTACATACTACGTAGGTAATTAGTTATTAGTTCAATAAGTACATTAATTTATCAAAATATGTTAAGGTATCACAACAAATAACGACTTCACAAGGCAAAAATATAGCTAAGAGAAAGCAAGTACCTGGATGCAAAAATACATAAACAATTTATGTGAGATTGTGATGACCGCTACTTCTTATTTTTCCCTGTTCTTTTGGGTCTAGTATTGGTCACTTTGGGTGATGGAACAGCCTCCTGCACGTCCCACTCCAACCCGTGAAGCTCGTCCATGGACGCCACGTGATGCCGCTCACTTTGGGGATCGACCACATAAACATGACCCTCCTGGATAAAGCACTTTGTGACTCCAAATCGGTCCCTAGCCGCCATAAAGACTTCGTGTCTGGTCTTGGTGATAAACTCCGACAGAGTGATACCAGAACCCTTTAGTTTGGTCTTTGTAAACCACATTCTGTCACGAACAGCCACATCTTGCAGTTTCACCAGGATTGGTCTGGGCCTGTTGCTGGCAGTAGGACGCCCTAATCGGTGGCAGCGACTTATATCTGGGGCCTTGAAATCAGCAAGCTTAAGATTGTCCTTGACTACACCGGTAACCACTAGAGGTGTCTCCTCATCAGCAACCTCAGGGACACCATGGAGCAGCAATATCTTGCGTCGACTCCTCATCTCAATCCTGTCCACCTCCCGGGTCAGGAACTCCAACTGTGTCCGAAAAGCAGAGATAGTTCCTACCACAAACACCTTAAAGTTGTTGTAGTCAGATGAAAGACTGGCCAGATCCGATGAGGCTTTGGTGTTTTTCTCGAGCTCAGACTCAAAAATCGCCATCCGTTTCTAAATTCCAGCCATGATTGAAGAGAAAGACTGCTACGTACGTTCCATGATATACAAATATTACAAGTGAGAAAAGTTAGAGAGGAGATAACACTTGCTGGTGGTGGTCTTATGTAGTAGACATTTAATAAAATATATGAAATGCTTCTCAAAACTGTATGTATTATTTTCAAATTTTAAAAAATATAGAAGACTGAAAATTTATGTATTGCTATTACAACTACCCACTTTTTTTTTTGCGGTTTTCGGTAACCTATTGAAATCTCGAATTTCTGTTACCCGAATCTTAAAACCCCGAACGGTTGGTAGAACTTTTAAAAGACAGATGTAATGAATGACAACTTTTTAAAATTCCCTTTTTAATTTCTCAGATGAATCAATTTCCAGGTGCACTAAAACCAAATTTTCAAAAAGTTTTTTTTTGTTTCCCATATTCTCATAATCCAGATATAGTTATACCAGATTCTCAGAATACTTTTGTTTGTTTCCCATCGTACCATTTTCCAAATAAACTATTGCCAGATTTTCATAATCTTTTTATTTAGTTCCCATACAATCGTGTTCCAGCTAAACTATTGCAATAAATAATTTTATATTTGGTTTCCCATGCTAACAATTTCCAGAATTATTACTAAATTACCCTACACTATTAACAAAATTTAATAAGCCGCAATTATTTTGTAGGTCTAAATTATATTATTTATCTATCTAAACCTCTATATAGTTTTCGTCGAACCAGTTTGCTATATCTTTACTATCTCCTGAAAATAAAAATTGCCAGTCAAATTTATTGTTTTATTTGCCTATTACAGATAGGTTTAAGTGTCAAATTCGACTCACTATTTTAGATTAGGTTAAAACTGTGATATGAACTCCTTGTCTTGTAAGAAGTCTTTGTTACTTTTATTGTATATTATGTTTTGACGGTTTGACAAGACGTTGTCATATAAAATAACAATGTCTTAAAATTATCTCGCTAAAGTTTTAAAGTTCAATAAAACCAAGTTTTCGTTTGGTTTATCTGTCTTTTATGTATCAATTTATTGAACTTTAATTATATCTACGAAAATATCATGTCGGAGAAAGAGGCCCCGCCGTCTTCTAGTTGGTCGCACTGTCTACGTCCAGAAAGGTTCGAAGTTGAACCTTCCGCCGCTGGTTTGGACTTACGATGGACTCACTGGCGGTATACATTTGAAAACTTTCTTTCTGAACAAGCTTCATCTGCTACCGAAGTCATTAAACTCAAGCTCCTCGCAAATCATGTGTCACCTACCATATTCAATATAATTAGAGAATGCTCAAAGTACAGCGCCGCTATCAAACTCCTCAACGATACCTTTGAAAAGAGAAAGAACATTACACTGGCTTGACACCAACTGACCTGCAGGAAACAGCAGCCTGGGGAATCAGTAGCCGAGTACTGCAGAGCGCTTACCTCTCTGGCGTACGACTGCCACTACAAAGCAGTCACAGCTGAAGAGCACCAAAGTGAATCAATCCGTGGAGCATTCATCGCAGGTCTGCCTACACAACGAATTCGTGAACGTCTGCTTGAAAAATCGGAGATGACGCTAGAGGCGACCTTAAATCTAGCTATTTCCTTTGAGACCGCAGAGAATACCTCTCAAGCCTTGCAATCAAATTTATTACCTGCCTCTCCTAGCATGTTGAATGCTGTAGCACCTACCGAACCTCAAGCAAATCTTCAACAGCCAAATGTAGCAGCTTTTACCTCTCTTAACGGCAGTTCGCAACGACGCAAGTGCTTTTTTGTGGCGGTAACGTCCATCCAAGAATTAGACGTCCAGCAAAAAACGCTGAATGCCGGCTCTGTCAAAAGAAGGGTCATTTTGCCAACGTTTGTCGCAGTGCTGGACAAAAACGGCAAAACCTTAATGCTGTGAATGCTGAGGAAGAATCTCAAAAACCTCCTACTACTTCCCTTGCATGTTTCTGTGCCGCAGCTCCTTCCAGCTTACGTAAGGCCACAATCCCTATTACTGTTAATAATTACAATGGCGATGCGCTTGTTGATACCGGGAGCTCTATCAGTTTCATAGATAACGCCTTGGCACTAACTATGAATCTAAAAAGGAAGCACTGCAATCAAGCTGTAACCCTCGCATCATTAAACAACGTATTTTATGTTAACGGCGTATGTCACGCTACTATTCAGATTGGCAACCACATCTATAAGCAACAACCGCTGCTCATTGTCAATGACTTATGTGCTGACGTTATCATCGGTCACGACATCCTCAAAACCCACTCTTCTCTCGAATTGCAGTTTGGTGGTGAAAAGGAATCCCTAAAGATATGTAACGTTCTCGAAGCCTCTGTACCACCAGCATCTGTTTTCACAAACCTTTCGCCATCTATCAAGCCTATCGCCATTCGCTCCAGACATCACTCAGAAGAAGATCAATCATTCATATCAAACGAAATTTCAAATCTCCTCAAAGACAAAGTTATTGAGCCGAGCATATCCCCATGGAGAGCACAAGTTTTGGTCACTGGAGGCGGACATCACCGCAAACGTCTAGTGATTGATTACTCTCAAACGATAAATAAATTCATAGACTTAGATGCATATCCCCTTCCAAGTATAGATTCTATCGTCACCGCAGTCTCTAAGTACAATTTATTCAGTCAAATTGACTTGAAAAGTGCATATCATCAAGTACCTATCCTTCCTTCCTATCCTCCTAAAGAAAAGATATACACTGCCTTCGAGGCCTGCGGTAATCTGTATCAATTTACTCGAATACCATTCGGTGTCACCAACGGTGTCGCCGCTTTTCAAAGAACCCTTCACTATATTATACGTACGGAGAAGCTCAAAGGTACTTACGCTTACTTAGACGATGTCACCATCTGTGGAAAGGACAAACAAGAACATGACTCCAATCTGCGCCGATTCATGGAAGCAGCAGAAAAGTTTAATCTAACTTTAAACAAAAACAAGTGCGTGTTCGAAACTGACGCCATTAACCTTCTCGGCTACACTATCAATAACAACATTATCAAGCCTGACAAGTCACGCCTAGAACCACTGCTAAATCTCCCAGTCCCCTCAGATTCAGCTTCTCTAAAAAGAACTCTCGGTCTATTTGCCCATTACTCCAAATGGATCAACAATTTTTCAGCTAAAATTAAACCGTTAGTCGATACTACGTTTCCCCTGTCTAAAGAAGCACTTGAATGCTTCAATAATCTAAAATCTGACATCGCACAGTCATCTCTTGCTTCAATTGACACCAAAGAGACGTTCACCGTCGAGACTGATCCATCAGAATTCGCCATCGCCGCTACACTTTCACAGAAAGGCCGCCCAGTAGCGTTTTTCACACGCTCATTAAATGATTCAGAGAAGCGCCAACCTTCAATAGAAAAAGAGGCATGTGCTATCGTAGAAGCTCTTCGCAAGTGGCGCCATTATTTGATCGGTCGACATTTCATACTTATCACAGATCAACAATCGGTCTCTTTCATGTTCAATCAAACCAACACGAGTAAAATTAAAAATAAGAAAATAGAGAGATGGCGCCTTAAACTATCCTGTTATAAATACGATATTATTTACCGATCTGGCGAACAAAATTTTTGTGCCGTTGTAAATGGCTCTCCCAATAAACTTGTTGACCTTCATAACTCCTTATGTCACCCCGGTGTAACAAGAATGGTACATTGGATACGCTCCAAAAACTTACCATATTCTGTAGAAGACGTGAAAAGGATGACCGCTAGTTGTCGTGTTTGCGCCGAAGTAAAACCCAAATATGTAAGGAATGAAGGGCATCTGGTCAAAGCGACAGCTCCATTCGAAAGGCTTAACCTAGATTTTAAAGGACCTTTGCCATCCACCTCCTCCAACAAATACATCTTAACTATAATCGACGAATATAGCAGGTTTCCGTTCGCTTTCCCGTGTAAGGATATGACCTCAGCGACTGTTGTAAAGTGTTTAAAATAACTTTTCTGCTTATTTGGTATTCCTGCTTACGTACATACCGATAGAGGAACCTCTTTTCTCTCAGATGAAACAAGAACATTTTTGACAAATCTTGGCATTGCATGCAGCCGTACGTCACCATACTACCCACAGGGCAACGGATTGGTAGAGCGCCTAAATGGGACGTTGTGGAAGACGGTCCAGCTTTATCTCCGTTCTAATAATCTAGAAATTGCTGACTGGGAGAAAGCCTTACCTATTGCCTTACACTCTATTAGATCTCTGTTATCCACGGGCATAAACACCACTCCTCATGAAAGGATGTTTAGTCACCCTCGCCGATCTTCCAATGGTTCATCTATGCCAACTTGGCTGCTATCACCAGGCCCTGTATACATGAAGAGAAATATTACAAATACTAAATATGATCCAGCCATTGAAGAAGTCGAATTGTTACAAAGCAATCCTGACTATTCATTCGTGAGGCTGCCGGATGGTCGTGAAACAACCGTTTCGAACAGGTCCTAGGCTCCAATCCCGGAAAATGATGATATCTTCCTAGATGCCGAAGATACTGTAGAAATACCCGTACCAAACTCTGCCACAGAAAATAAACAATCTCTGAATGAGGAACCTGGCCCGTCGGCATTGATAGAAGACCCTCAGCCTCGTCGCTCTACCCGAGAGCGTAGGCCTCCGCCCTACCTTCGAGATTACGTTTCGTCTTAAAAGGATGGGGTGAATGATATGAACTCCTTGTCTTGTAAGAAGTCTTTGTTACTTTTATTGTATATTATGTTTTGACGGTTTGACAAGACGTTGTCATATAAAATAACAATGTCTTAAAATTATCTCGCTAAAGTTTTAAAGTTCAATAAAACCAAGTTTTCGTTTGGTTTATCTGTCTTTTATGTATCAAACTGTGACCACCTACGCACGAGCCGAGCTAGCGAAGCGAGCGGTGCCGCGGCAGCGGCCGTCGAGTGCCAGAAACGACTTGCATTAATAGAAAAAAGAGATGGTTTTTGTAGGTTACCCGGAACTGAACTATTTAGATTAGGTTAATTTCTTCTTTAAACAAAATGGGTAGGTTAGGTTAGGTTAAAACTGAGACCACCTACGCACGAGCCGAGCGAGCGAAGCGAGAGGTGCCGCGGCAGCGGCCGGACATTTTCATATAAAAAATCTTGATTTTAAAAATCTGGATATTGTTTTTCTGGATATAAATTAAGTGTATTTCAAAAATGTGTGTTTTAAAAATTGGGCTTTCGTGCATATGGATTACGGTCATCTGGATTTTGTGCATTTAGATTTCGTGTGTCTGGAACTCATTCGTCTAGATTCTAAAACGTCGTACAAATGAATAAATGGGCAAATGAAATTCGGAGTTGCGATTTTATGGCAAACAAAACTTCGGAATTTTTAAAAACGGGATTATGAAAAAATGTCCAAACGTATACGGGATTATGATATTCGGAATATTAAAATTCGGGATTAAGATAGGTAACAGCGGTTTTCACCAATAGATAGAGTGGTTCTCAAAAAAGGTTATTAGTACCTACCTACATAGCTAGTTAAAGATAGTTTTTTCTGATCTGAAAATAACGTAAATACCCATAATGTTAGCTTTATTTCATTAAGTTTAATACCTATTAATAATTGTGTCTTTTTTTATCTAGCGCGACTTTGCCGGCATGAACATTTTGTTAATACACATTAGCAATACGGACCTAGGCCTCATAAACTAAGCCCGCTATTTTTATATTTCTAACATACAGTTAGGTCTCTTTTCCATTGGACTATGGTATTCTACTTACCAACCTGTCCATCAATACCCGCCATATGTACTGATCTGTTTCATCAACCTCCTTTCATCCATCTTTTCTACGTGCCCGAACCATCTAAGCATCCATTTATCTAGATCACTACCCACCGCATAGTTCCCGTATCACGCGGCTTACTTTTCAAACTTCTCAGTTTCACTCCACACTGCATTTATTTTACTTTCATGCTTCTTCTGCCACACCCAATATTCACTACCGTACAAAAGTGTAGGGACAAGCACTCCTCTACGCACAGCCAGCAGGGCCTTTTGACCGGACCTTCTGACCGAACCTTCTGACTGTTCATAAAGGTATGCAGTGACCCAATCACTTGATTCCCTGCCATAACTCTTCGTTTAATATCATAATACCCTTTATCCCTTGTAAACTTGGACCATAAGTGCACGAACTCTTTCACTTGGTCTACTTTTTCTCCTTCAATCACAGTCACACATTTTTTTATTATATCGTACAAAATGTTCAATCTGGTCAATACCCATACCAAAATCCAATCTTAATCATTGTTTTAGCTAGATATATTCAGGGAAGTGTCCCTCTGAACAGCGAATTCGGACTTATAATATTTGCACAAACCAAAATAATCCTACAAAAGTTTTGGAGAAAACCAAGGTTTAGACAGCCAACTTTACTATTGGTTGCAGAAAGTTCTGCAGTAGGCGTAAGGAACCCACAGACGTTAATATTTTTCGTCTTACTTCCTGAACGTTACTTTCCAGGGTGGTCATTGGTGCCAGCATTCTGGGAAGTATTCAGTCAGGACGATGTCAATGAATTGTTCCACGAACTTTGTAAATATTGTAATTTTACTAAATAATACTTATTTATATGTTTATAAATAGTAAAAAAGTCTTGTTTTCGTAAACAACCATCCATCTTTGTGACATTTTTGAAACCTGATTTTCCTAATCGATTTATCAAATTTATCGATTACGTGTATCGACACTGTTACTTCAAAAGTGGGCGGTAACCTTTTGTCTTGTCACTATAGTGTTGTAATACAAAATGTATATGTATTGTCATGTGTGAGCGTCTGAGAATGCGTGCGTGTCGATGACCCCCCCTGCACCAAACATGGCAGACTTTTATGTATCGGGAAAATGCATATTGGCCCCTCTCGTCGTATACGACGACCATGTTGCTCAATGGCTTGAACAGTTACTCTCATATATTCATTAGCAAAATATAAACAAATTTGACTGCTTCGGTGGCGTGGTCGGTAGTGCATCGGCTTTCGACTCCGGAGTCTCGGGTTCGATTCCCGGGTCGATCCACAAACGTTTGTTTCGGAGTTTGGGTGTTTTTTTATGTATATTATGTATGTATTTAGAAATATATAAGTATATTTATCAGATGTCTAGATCCCATAGCACAAGCTTATAGCTTAGTTTGGGCTAGATGACGTTGTGTGAGCATGTCCAACAATATAAATGTATTAAACTATGGACTTCAGATTTCAACGGATAACGCTACTAAAATTATTACCGGTAAGCAGTAATAGCGAGTCTATTACCGCTTACTACTTACGCCATATTACGTAGTAATAAAAATATAATTTTTAAACTTTCTAACCCGTCTGCGAATGATGCCATCGAACTGAGCCGTCACTCGCGTCAGGGATCAATAAGGTAGGTATTGTGTCTAAATTATTATGATTTATTTGTATATCTATTTTATGTAAATTGTATGTACTATGTAGGTATGTTTTAGTATTATGTAGGTTTATTGACGTCATATACGTATGTATATTAGTATTAGTTATATAAGTAGTTATTAGGATTTAAGTTTATTATTTACCATAATAATTATTGTGTGTCATAGCAACCTCTGAGCACCTACTACTAGTTCTCTCTGCATCACCCAAAGGTTGACTGGTAGATAATGCCTGTGGCATTAAGTCCGCCTTTGTACAGTTTTGTGCATAAGTTTAAAAATAAATAAATAAATTTAGTCACGTTTAGATATCAATTAAGACAGACAGACATTACGCCTATATCGCCGAAGGGGCAGATGCATTACACACCCACACTTTGCGAGTAGTTTATTAGGTCTCTCGTAATAGGCGGCAAGTCTATTTGCCGTTACCAAACACTATAACAATTGATAATAATCAATGACCATACTGTAACCTAAACTCCAACAGTCGGAATTGAGTTACAAACTACAAGTTCTGCATGCCGCATGCCGGGAGGAATAATCACCACTTCAAAGGGACTTCACATGTAACAGGAAGTAATTGTGGCTTTTGTGGTTGTATTGTATCCAGATGTTATGTTAATGATTTGCGTAATTTGACCACAGTATGCTCATTTTTCCTGAAAACAAAATATTGTCATGTTATATAGGTACACACTACAAGATAAAACACACAAAACAAAATCTATTAATCTTTTATTCAAACCGATGGCGCTCTTTAATTTCAACTAGAAACGGCAGCCATGTTTTTTGTTACTCCCGATTTGAATCTTATTAGACCCAAAGATGGGAGTTGTTTCAAAGTTTTGTAATAATATGTTACCTCAAATATAATGATATCAATGCTTGCATTAATAAGTTTAACGATTATGAACAGAGACTCGTAGTAATATATACATATTACGAGTATGTACAGAAACAAATTCACGTCTTTATACCCGACAGTTTGCAAGTGTGTGAAAGCTTGTAGTTGGTAGGTATTTGTCTGCAATGTTCTGAGAATTGGACATTTTGGGAATTGGACATATTGAGAATTGGACATTTTAGGAATTTCACAAAATGAAACCGTCGGACATTTTGTGAATTGGACATTCTGAACCTGAAAGGACAAGGTATAAGCTTACGTAGGTGTATTATACTCGATCTTTTGTTTAGATCCACGCCCATTTAAACCTGTTTGTGTCAAGGATATACTTGTATGATATAAATACGAATACATTTCGATAATAAAATCAATCACATACTGTTACTACAATCGTTTCCATACCTCCCAACAACCACTTCAGCTACATTGCCATTAGTTTCCCAAATATTGTAAAATTAATGAAACAAAAGGAAATTTCCCAATCTGATGGCGTGTCCAAGTACTTGGATATATTTTCCAATGCATTATCCGTCCGCCAACAAGTGCACCACGCATAGGTGAGGATGATTAGGCTCAATAGCCTGTTATTTTTTGCGAGAGCATCTGCAGAGACATCTCTATATCTATCTATTTTAAACTTAATTTCTCAACTGTTATGACGACTTGAGTTCAATACTCGACGTCTTGAACTCGGTCCCCCGCCACCACACTCACTCAGTCTTACTGGAAGCCCTTTTAGTTTATCTAAAAACCTTTACGGGTAACTTGCATTTAATTAGTACCTATACCACAGAATAGGGAATAAATAGTATGTAACTGACATAATAATTACTTTACTATGATTTTATTATAATGTGACGTTTTCAGTCTATTTGCATACATCAGCTTCGCTTAATAGTCCCGATGTCCGTGTGTAATCAAACCTTCCGAGTTAAATTTAACACACTTCCCGGTTTCCGATTGAGCTGAAACCTTGCCCGCGTATGTAAGTCGCATGACAATGAAATATTATGATGATAAAAGCTTGATTAAAAAAAAATATTATGCATTGTATCAAAATTAAGCATAGATTTTCTTTACATTCTGAATACTATTCATGTAACATTAGTGTAAGTATATACCCCTGATACACAGGAACGTAATATAAAATTACATTAGACTAATTAATAGGTAATAAATCGGCCATATAATTTGTTACTACTCAATAACGTGGTTAGCCATTGGTTGAATGCTGCTATTTCATATACGCTCAGCTATTCATTAGCTGGTGATTATCCGTAAAGCCGTATTAGGTAGGCACTACTATAGTAATGTTTAGCAAGTACTACTTTTTTCATTCGACTCGTGAACCACGCTGTGAGTGGACGGTTGCCGAAAGTTTATTTTTGTATTATTGGAGTTTACTCCTTAAGAATCGATTTTCATATATAAGGCGCCCGGTATGAGAAAAATCCGAGGGGTAAAACCTACTAACAAGTAACGAAAATCGTGTCACGTTTTTGGTGCGCACCTCTAGTGCGCAACTTTCTAATTTGTTATGGTTAGATACTCGTACTTAAGGAGTAAATTCCAGTCGTGCGTCGGAGCTGACACACACACTTTTTTATTTCTAATATTGTATTTGTGATCTTTGTTGATAGTGACACTCTTAGACATTTGGCTCAAAACTCGGTACCTCTCTTACTATCTTATGGAAGTGCCCATTGGAGCCAGCCGCCATCTTGGAATTGGTATAGCACCATCTCACAAAAATTGCTGTAAGTACTACTCAGTTGCGGTAAACCAGTAACTTGGTGCAGAGAAAAATTATTTAAAACCTTACTGTGTATAATCACAAAAAGTCTCGTATGACTGAGATTTGAACCTGGGCCGTCTCGAGTCGTTGCGGACGAAGCGGTGACTGTTGCCACGGGACCACGATCACTGCGTAGCGTAGTGCGAAATAAAGGATTAATATCGCCGCAGTAGATAGAAGTCTTATACAAACAAATTTTGCATAGCTGTACCTGTTACCTACCTGCTTAAAACTAGTTTTTGTACAATGTCGCTGGAACGCACACCTCCTACGTCGTACTCGACGCCAAACTTGACTAATTTAACTGAAGTAAATGATAATTGTCTAAGAAAAAGGAAACAACCGGAGTGTGAGTTAACGGTTGCTATTAATATTCTCACGCAGGATATGAATAAAAAACTCGATGATATGAGAAGCTATTTTGGTTGTATCCTGGGTAGCCTTTCGGATAATTTGTTAACCATTACGACCGACTTAACTGCAGTTAATCAAGCCACCTCAGACATAAAAAATGAACTTAATTCCTTACGTTTGAAACAGACTGATCTGGAGAGGCGCGTGACAGCGGTGTGCGACAGCCAGAATACGTTAGTACGTGATTTAACTTGTTTACAAACATCTGTGCAATATAATTCCGATCGGCAGGATGACTTGGACAAACGGATGGAATCCCTGGTCGGACAAGTTACTTGTTCTAACTCTGTCACTGCTGTGAAACTGGAGCTGGAGACTAAGATAGATGCACTTGAACAGCAAGCTCGACAGTGCAACATTGAGATCTGTAACCTCCCTGAAAAACGTAACGAAAACTTGATTGTGCTTATGGAAACCATCGCGTCGAAAATAAGTTTCTCCTTACAACAAAAAGATATTATAGCCGTGCATCGTGTCCCACACGCGCAAAACACAAATAAATCGCCAAAAAATGTAATATTGAAGTTAAGTTCTCGTATTTTACGTGACAACTTTCTGAGCGCTATTCGGTTAGCTAAAGGTATTAAGACGGACCAAATTGACATATCTGGTCCTCCTATGCCAATCTATATCAATGAACATTTAACACTTCAGAATAAAGAATTATTTCGCATGGCACGTGAAACCGCGCGGGCGAACAAATATAAGTATGTATGGGTCAAACATGCTACAATCCTCGTTCGGCGGAATGATAGTGCCCCAGCCTTGGCCATACGGTCCAAAAAGGACATCAATAAGATTAAGACAGAGACCAGTACTACATAAAATTTCTGTTATCCATATCTTTATTTACTCAACAGTTTTATATATAATTATGTACCAAATTTTAGCATGTAATCATAGAATGTGTTATAATTATGTGTATGCATGTTTTTTTCTTTTTGTTATGCTTTGTAGATTCATATTCCGGTTATAGTTGCATGTCAGCACCGAGCCTTAGGTATTTGGAACGAACAGCAACATGTTTTTTTTACAGTATAATTTGTTTAACTTAGACATAAAATGTACACAGTTTTTACTATTTAATTCTGATCTGAAATCAATTTTGTGTTGTAATTGTCACAGCCTGAACTTCCTTCCTATAGTTATAGCAAGATATATGCGGCCCCTCTTTAATTCTCTTAAAAAAATACTGTTGAATATTTGTATCTTTTAATTAATGGGTAAACTAACTATTTACTATCAAAACTGCGGGGGTTTTCGTACTAAATTGAATACCCTGTATATGAATATTCTCTCAAATTGTTATGACGTTATTGTACTAACGGAAACATGGCTAACTCCTGAAATTTATGATAATGAATTCATTGATGATCGGTACGTGGTGTACAGATGTGATCGTAACCGTGAAGCGACCAACAAAAAGGACGGTGGCGGTGTTATTGTGGCCACGCTAAAATGTCTTCGCTGCACACTCGTGACGGCCTCTGTACCTGGAACTCCACAAATTGAACATGTACTGGTTCAACTTCCTAGCCAGTCACAAGGGAGCTGTTTGCTTAGTGCCGTGTATATTCCTCCAGTTACTAAACAAGAAATTTATCTTGCACATTTTGACTATTTACTTGAGACAATAAGTAACTCAAGTTTTGAGACCTTTTATCTTATTGGTGACTACAATTTACCTAAACTTAAATGGCAGCCTCAGACTAGTGATAATACAGGGGCACTATGCTGTTCTACTGGTTCTTTGCTGGGAGAGCATTTAAACAATTTCATGGGTTTATTGAATTCTTTCCAATACAATTACATTAAAAATAACTTTGATCGTATACTAGATTTACTTATTAGTAATATGGAATGTTCAATAAACATTCCGGCGACCACATTGCTACCTATAAACGGGCCTCATCCCCCTTTCTATGCCACGATCGTATGGAAACATCATTTGAGAACTATTTCGCAAGCCAAATCCATAAAGTACAATTATTATAAAGCAGACTACGAATGCATTAACAGAGTTCTATCGGATATTGACTGGTTCGATAAATTAAAAAATGTGTCAGCTGAAAACAGTGTTGATATCTTCTATGACATTATTTATCGGTCGGTTAAAAATTATGCGCCTGTATGTCGCCCTAATTCGAATAGATACCCGGTCTGGTTCTCTAAGTCACTTATACGTACCCTTACTAACGAACATAAAGCCTGGAATAGGTGGAAAACCTATAATAATTTATCAGATTATGAGCAGTTTTCTTATTTGCGGCGAAATTTTAGAAATAAATGTAAACTTGAATACAAACAATATATTGAAAGTGTTGAAGATGGCATTCATAAAAATGTAAATAATCTTTGGAGATATGTTAATGGCTGGAAGGCCAATGGGGGAGTTCCTACAACTGTAAGCTATGGACAGCAAACTGCAAGCGAACCAGCCGCAATTTGTAATTTATATTCTGAGTATTTTGAGTCAGTTTATGAGGCCTCAACCTTTAATGATCGTGAATGGATACCACCTGATGCATATGCTGATAATTGTATTGCCCTTGGTCACGTTAGCTTTAGTTCCGACCAAATACTAAAAGCTCTGAAGGCCTTAGATACCAGTAAGGGACCGGGTCCGGATGGGTTGCCCGCCTACTTTCTTCACAGCACGGCTAATAGCATATACGTTCCCCTGCATATAATTTATAATAGATATATGGCTGAGTCTTATTTTCCTGAGATATGGAAACGAGCTCATGTTACACCAGTACACAAAACGGGTTCTAGGAAGGAAGTACAAAATTATCGACCAATTTCGATTTTGTCTACTTTGTCGAAACTTTTCGAGAGACTTGTGCACGATGCAATTTACCCTACACTCCACAACATAATACTCACTCAGCAGTACGGCTTTGTACAGAGGCGGTCCACAGTAACTAATTTGCTAACTTTTACGAATTATGTTTTCAGTAGTATGGATCAACAGGTACAGGTAGATGCCGTGTATACTGACATCCGAAAAGCATTCGATAAGGTGGATCATGAGCTTTTGCTCTCGAAACTGGCTTTTAATGGTATTCGCGGAGACTTGCTTCGATGGTTTGCATCCTATGTGACCAACAGATCGCAGAGAGTCGTTATTAAAGGTTACTTTTCGAACTTTGTGACTGCTACTTCTGGTGTTCCTCAGGGATCGATATTAGGCCCGTTATTATTTACGATTTTCATAAATGACATTGGAAGCTGTTTCCAAAATACAAAATATCTCCTCTACGCAGATGATCTCAAAATATATAAGAGAATATGTAGTTCTGGGGACTGTAATATGTTGCAGTGTGATCTGGATAGGTTTACTGACTACTGCTTAAAGAATAAGATCCAATTGAGTCTCCCCAAATGCTTGACTATTACGTTTAGTAAGAACAAGAATGTAATATCGAACAATTATACTCTGTGTCAAGTTCCCTTAAGTAGAGTGACTTCTGTGAGAGATCTGGGTGTATTGTTGGACTGTAAACTTCATCTTGATCTGCATGTTGATAGAGTTGTGGGTAATGCCTATCGAATGATGGGCTTTGTTAGGCGATCCACTGAGGAATTTACGAGGGCCAGCACCTATGTTCATTTGTATAAGACACTTATTAGATCGCAATTGGAGTACGCTGTTGTAATATGGAGTCCACTTTATAAGAAATATATAGATGCTTTGGAGAAAGTCCAGAGAAAATTCATTAAGACAGTCCAGTACCGCTAATCGCTAAGATTGCTCGGATTTGACAAACCAACTGTGTTACGTTGTTCCCAGAACGGTAGTGAGGCGCAGAGTTCGAACCTATCCTATTTTTGCTGTTCCTCCCAGTCGTACTAACGCAGGTGTTCGCGCTCCCTTGCGCCGCATTACCAAAAATTATAACACGTATGTCTCAGATCTTGATTGGTTTAATATGTCTGCGTCTAGATTTAGAAATGCTTTGATCGGGGCTATCAATGTGTTGAATATTGTTTAGCTTGACTTTTATAATTATTGTGTACTTAGGTATAATGATCCGTATTCTGAAATGTAATGTCATTCCTTTTTACTTTTATGTTTATTTTATGTTGTATAGTATTAACCAAGTTTAATGTTTAATTTAGATTTATTATTATAGTTACTTAGGCTAAGTCTACTCAGTAGTTCTATTAACACCACATTAGTAATATGTGGATAACGTTGTAAGCTACACATATATATAAGTTGTTGTGTATAACACTAGTTAGTAAGCTGAGTGTGTATCTGTTTGTTTTCCCCAATAAATAAATAAAAATACTTTCATTAGTGTAGTCCAAATTACAAACAAACATACATTAAACCACGCTAGTTTCTTTGATGTGGTAGGCAGGCATAATATACGCCTCTCTCGCCAGAACTGAGCCCAATCTTAATCCACCAGCATGTGTGGTGTAAGGCTGTTGCAAACACGTTTGTGCCCGTATAGCGGCAACAGGCATGTGCGTTAGTATAGGTACTAATATTCCCTATTCTGTGGTAATAGGTAAAACGTGTTTCTAATAGTTAGTGGCAAACAGTGGGCGTATGATATGCCTCTGCCTACCCCTTCGTGATCTCTACGTGACGTCAGGTAAGCAGCAGCAAATAAAAACGCGCGTATGAAACTGTGGACACTGATGTACTATAATAACTATATCTGAGTCTGCATATTACTCATATGGATAAATATCAGTTCCCCTTTGGTTGATCAACAATTATTAAACAAATTTACAGATAACAAGCAACGAAATGCAGAGTTATCATTTTGCAAATCAATGTTCCATTTATTTATGTTTCACAAACTTTACATTTCATAAAGTAATTTTTTCATATTGTCATTTTGCAAAAGAATATTAGTAAATTTTTCCTAACACAAATACGTTAAACGACAAAGATCTATTGACCAATTTTTATTTAATAATATATTTACTTAGTCTAAAGACATTAGGCAATTTATGGTATGGCACCGTATCATTTCCTAAATTTTCATACTAAAAACATAAGAACCTCCTTTTCTGAGGTCGGTTAATGAAGTTATGTTCCGACTTATGTTGGTTAGATTAGAACTGTGGCCACAACGCGCGAGCCAAGCGAGCGAAGCGAGCGTGCCTCTGCAACGGCCGGCGAAGCGCCAGTAACGACTTATCTTTTTTAATCGAATTCAGCACATTCCAACTTGTTTTGGTTGGGTTAGGAGAACTGTGACCACAACGCATTAGCCGAGCGAGCGAAGCGAGCGTGCTGCGGTAGCGGCCGGCGATGCACCAGAAATGACTTATCTTTGTTAATCTAATTCAGCGCATTCCGACTTGTGTTAGTTAGGTTAGGTTAAAACTGTGACCACAACCAGAACCAAACCTAAGGCGTACTTAATAATATTTAATTTGAAAAATTGCAAATTGAAATTTTACTAAACAAAAAGTTGTAATTGAAATTTAGTCAAAGAAATTATATGTAAAACATTATTTTTGGTTTTTGTAACTTGTTGACATTCAGTAGGTCTTTTAAAAATTTAATTAATAATGCATTCTTGAAATGGCTGCTTGTCATATGCATGTTTGCGTTTTGATGTCCTTGTTAAAGCGTTAGTTTGCGTAATGAAACATTGACAAATGTTGCTTGTGAAATGGTAATTGCTAATGCTAATGAATTGTGTGTGAAACATTATAGAACCTAAATATCACTTATCAGTTACGATCCTATTTATAGTCAAACACCCACAATTTCAGTGATTGGAGCCTGATATAATAACCACCAAACAATGTATGTTCGTATTAATTACGCTCTAAAATGTAAAATGATTCATCATCATAATTGGCTATACGTAGGTCACACTATAAGTTTTGCGTAACTTAAAAAAACAACATGTTAAAACCAAAATATTATGTTTATTGCTTTTCAAAATACTCTCCTTTACATTTAAAAAAAATTTTCATGCGATCGAACCATATTTTAAAACAGGAGGACCACAGATCTGAAGGCATGTTTTCTACGTGCTGATTGATCGCTATCACTGACTCTTCGGAGTTGGTAAAAGTGAAACCTCTCATCAAATCTTTGACTTTGGGGAAAATACAGAAATCACAGGGTGCTTGGTCAGGGCTATGCGCAGGATGGGTGACGAGTTGTACTTTTTCGGAAGCTAAAAATGACTTTGTTTCGTTGGCCGTGTGTGAAGAAGCGTTGTCATGATGTAGGAGAACGTGGCTTTTGTGTCGTCTTTCGCGAACTTTTTCTAACACCCTGGGTAAACAAATGGTAGAATACCACTGGGCATAAAAACTCTTTTGATCTTCAAGTGGAATTGTACAGATGGGACCCGTAGCTGAGAAAAAAAACGCGATAATTTTTTTTACCAACGTTTCTCGCATGCCTCACTTTTGATGGCTTGTTCTCATTTTCAAACACCCATTCACAAGATTGCTGTTTTTTTTCGGGTTCCAAACAATAAATCCACGTTTCGTCTCCTGTGACAATGTCATAAACAGCATTAGAATGTCCGTGATCGTACTTCAGTAGCATCTGTGAGCACCATTCCACGCGAGCCCGCTTCTGCTCCGCTGTAAGTTCATGAGGGATCCAACGACAACAAAGTTTCCGAACTTTCAATTCTTCGTGTAAAATTTTCTGGATTTGACTCATACCAATCCCCAATAATCCTCGAATTGTCTCATAGGTTATCCGTGGGTTTTCTTCAATTAACCGCTTAACAGTAGCCACATTATTTTCGTTGACGCCAGTTGAAGACCGCCCTTCACGAAATTCGTCATGTAAAGAAACTTGACCTCTCTCAAATTCAGCAAACCATCGCCTCACGGTGCTCAAACAAGGTGCTTCTCTCCCAAAAGCATTTTGAAGACGAGCGACACAGTCTTGCGGAGAGAGAGAACTTTTAAAATCATAAAAAATCATCGCTCTAAAATCTTTTCGACTTAATTCCATTGTCGTTGCATACGTAGAACTTTGATGTGTGATAAAAATCAATTGACAAATGATTTCCCGCCAATTGTTTTTTTTTATTACTAAGAAGGTTGCAACGTTTAAAAAAATATAACATTCGAAATTCAAATAGTTCCGATTAGCTAGAAGTGCAAATTTTTTAGTGTGCCCCATGTATATTGGCTAATTGGCCTCTATTGTGCCTATGCACACACAACATTCTGTCTTGTGCTGCTCGCATATAATGGCTTCCCGTGACCTTTACGATTTCGTCAGTCCACCTTCTGGCAGGGATTCACAGACCGCCGGGCTTCACTGGAAATTCTTCTATCTGGAAATTCAAAAAAAGGAATTCATTGATATAAAGCTGATCCCAGACCAGTCTAAACTACGATGCGGCTTCATTTTTCGTGAAGTGACTGCCATCGGACCTCCACAACCCATTGGCGATATTGAAGTTCTGTAGTGACGACCAGACGGTTTTCTTTGTGGTACATAAACTATTGCAGTATGAATATATGTTATGAATGATATTAAAGTACTAATTACAGAATCAGAATCCATTATAATTGATATGTATGTGCAAAAGAAAGTGTAACAATATACGAAACCATAGTAACGGTTGCGTGGCAACCAGCCGCTGTTATGTGCGCACAGTGTTGTAATAAGTCTATGATATGGTTGGATAGGAGCTTTGAAAATTGAAAAATTTAAAATTCTATAAATGAATCAAGCTTTGCAAGCAAACACTACTACCCTTTGAATTTCTTCGTTTTTTTTTACTACTAGCCCTAAACAATTATTTTCCTTAGTTATATTTTTTCTAATAGTTTAAGTACTTTTTAAATATTTTACTGTAAGTAAGTGTTCCTTTTCCTCGAGCCGTATGCACATCTGTGAAGTGTTTTGGAAAATGCTACGATGGGAAACAAAACAAAGTATTCTGAGAATCTGGTATAACTATATCTGGATTATGAGAATATGGAAAACAAAATAAAACATTTTGAAAATTTAGTTTTAGTGCACCTGGAAATTGATTCTTCTGAGAAATTAAAAAGGGAATTTTAAAAAGTTGTCATTCATTACATCTGTCTTTTAAAAGTTCTACCAACCGTTTTCGGGGTTTTAAGATTCGGGTAACAGAAATTCGAGATTTCAATAGGTTACCTTGTGGAGATTCTTGGCATTTAAAAACCCTCAACCCCCCAATTCCGCGGAATGTACAGTCTTATGACAGAAGATCGTGAGTGTAACATTCGATGCAATGTCAGTTGTTGACGGACTCGCCTATCCAGGACGTCTAGTTCCGTTTGAGTCCACCTAAGTATGCCAAAGGTGTATAACAATAAAGGTATCACCCAACCGTTGAAAGCCCGCATTTTGTTACCACACGACAAAGAACTGTTAAGAACTTTTTGTCAGGCAGCCAAAAAAACGTTCTTTCACCGATTTCTTAATATCCTCTACCGCTATACCCAATGACTCTGACATACCTAGGTATCTGTATGTTTCGATCTCGGTGAGAGACCTGAAAGTTATTATCTCAGAAAGTTGTAAATTCGGTGAATTTACAACCTTCCCCCGCTGTACATGCATAACCGCACACTTTTCAACACCGAACTCCCAGTCCCAGCAAATGCCTGAGTCACGAAACGCATGACCCGGGGACGGTTATTTCCCCGACTGAAACAGATAAGCTTTGAAATGAGAGTCCTAAATGTGCCGATACGTCGCTCGATTCTTGCCTGCCATACGGGAACACCATCCGGTCGTGTGTCACGGGTAACTTCGGGGAACTTAACGCGTGCAACACGACAAGTGGCAATAGCTCCACAGTAAAGAATTGAGTGAGTATCGAGCAAATCATTGCTAGTCCGTAAATACGGAGCTAGCATTCAGGGCTCCCATCAACGCCAGATTTCGCTTATGCATGGGCAAGCGTGGTAGCCGTGGTCTAGAGTTACGTGTGAACCTATACTCCAAAGTACTCCTTATTTGCTCGCTTACCTGGATAGATATATCACTCGTGTCATCTCCCGCGTCGAGTGCGGGTTCGGCTAAGATTGCACTTATTGCAACCGTCTGTATCTCAGGTGACGGTGCTCTCGTTGACACTGGAGCTGTACGAGTAGATAATACTTCCAGGCGTAGTCGATCAAGCACAGATTGATCAAACAACTTACATCGTTGGATAGCCCGCACTTGATCCGATAGTCGTTGGACGGTAACGGTCATTGCTGGTCCAAGAGCCTGAAACAAAGGAAGCATCCTTGAACGGTCCGCAGTCAGATTGGTTTTCCCATCTGTAGCCTCATAATATGACGTTTACATTGATGGATGAGGTCCATCGCATGCGGTGCACAATACTGCCGGTAGTGGGGACCCTACTCGAAGCTGGTACACTTTGGGGACCCAAACTGGTCGGCGACCGGCCTCTTCCTCGCCGACGTACAGGTGTTGGCGACGTTGGCGGAGAAAAATACTCATCACTTGATGATGAGCTCAACGCCTCAGCAAACACTTGTGTCGCAGGTGTGCGGTCCGACGCTTGCGACGCGGAGCTAAGTGATGAGTCCGGGGGTGATAGTTGCGCATTTTTACTTCTGGCTCTTGTTAGCATCGTTATTTTCTATGTATCTATATATGTTCTATGTATAATATTTCTATTATCATTTTCCAATTTGTTTTGTCGTAATATTATTTTTGTTGTTTTTGAAGATTGACACGTCATGTCAAATCGCTGTTTCATTTTAGGGTACTATCAGCAAAAGCTGAAAAATTACCCTTATACGCCCGTCATTCTCCGTCTGTCCGTCCGTACGTGTCACTTTTCAATCTGACACTGACATGCTGATAGTATCCTCCTGCTCCCTTGGAGCATTTCGCGATTGCGCGCTTAGCGTAACCGCACTCCAGCCTTGTTTATAGAATTGGTTTATTGTTGTTATAACAGGTTATAACTTGTGTAATGTTTTATTTATAACCTTATTGGTACTATTATTTAAAAATCTGTAAGTAATTGTATATATTTGGGCAAGATATGTTGATAAAATTTTTAAAATATTTTACGGATAAAAATTACGTATGAACAGATGTCGAGAGTTGCCAGTTATTGTTATTTCCAACGGGGACGCCGGCAGCCGGACGGACGATCCACCCGCGGTTCTTGCGGGCCACTTCGTCCATTTCCCCAGTTCTCCCCTTAGGGAGTGTATGGTTGATCCAGCTCTCACGGTCCCCGTCAAATATTCTTGTGTCCTTAATAAATCTTACTATCTGTTCCACCTTCAGATTGCTAATGTCTTCCTCGTATAGTCTGTCCGACCCTAGGAGTTCCCATCTGGTCAATGAGTACATGGGGCATTCTGCCAGCAGGTGGAAGCTTGTTTTATCGCTGTCCATGCACTCTAGGCATTTCGGGTCGGTTTTTACTCCTATCACTGTCAGATGTCTGTTTAGTCGACAGTGTCCTGTTATTACTTCTATGGCGAGCCTCATATTTCCTCTTGAGAGTTTCATGATATGACTCGTCGTTCTCTTGTCCATGCCCTTGATGAAGATTTGCGACTGCCTCATTCCAGTCGAGGTCTTCCATCTTTGGTTGGTTTCTGCTGTTGTTCTGTTACTGATTACTTCTTTGGCGATTTTGTGGCAACAGGACCCGGGTCACAAGAATGGGAATCTTGCATGATACGAGTACCACTACACCAGCAGTGCAAAAGAAGTTATATAGGTTATTGTGAAAAAATTTAAATGAGAAATGTTCGAGCATAGTATTTTTGTTGTGATTGTGTGTGACTTGTTGGTAAGTGGGATAAATTCGCAGATCTTTTTCAATAGCAAACACACCAGTTGGTTCTTTGTGTAACATATTCATTAAAATAGCAAAATGTTCTGATTTAAGTTCACCAACTCGTAATGCATTCAAGAGATCTTTAAAAGTTGTACTTTCTTGTTGTCTCATATTTTCTTTCATTTCAATCCACGAGAAAATATGCCATAGGTGTGTTGCTGGGACAAATCTAGAGGGTTGTTCAAATACTTTATTTCCTCGCATAGGGGATATTGTACATTTGAAATAATACTAATTGAAAAACGAAGTTTATGTTTAGCATCTTAATTAAACCTGGCATTCGTATTCTCTGTAAGCCCTTTCATTTGATACCCATATTGTAGGAGTGCATTGAACATAATTAGTCCGCCATCTTGTATGTGCCGCCATTTTGGATTTAGAAGGACGTCAGTGTTAACCATGTATCCAAACCGAATGTCTATACATAATTTCAGCTCAATCGGCTAAGGAAATCTGTTTCAAAATTGAGTTTGATTTTAGAGTGACGTCACTTTATTTTTTCCAGTTACTCTTAGTAAGCTCTTTCAATTGATACTCCGCCATCTTGTATCTGCCGCCATTTTGGATTTAGAAGGACGTCACAGTGTGAACCATGAAATGTCGTCCAAACCGAACGTATATACAAAATTTCAGCTCAATCGGCAACGGAAATCTGCTTCAAAATTGAGTTGCAAGATTCCACCCGAATTACATACAAACATTGCAAGTTAATAAAAAGCTTTTAAAAATATCTGATCGTTTCCATTAAAGAACAACTTATCCGATTTATCCTACGGTTATCACAGAGATCAGCGATAGATATTGTACATTTACCTTTTGAAAAAGATTTGTCTTATTTACACCCCATGATGCATTGTACACTTTTAATAACCTGTGTAAGTATTGATGTACCTAAAACGTTGAGATCTTTAACCTCCGTCAATTTTACTGATACGAGGGTGGATTGAAAAGTAGTCGGCCTAACACTGATCCATTTAGTTCTAAAAATCAAATCTACCCACATTATTTAATTCAGTTCAGACCTGTTAATTGTGTGAAGTTTGAAATGTGTGCGATAATTAGTTTTAATTTTATAAATTTATTAACAAAGCAATCAGACATCATTTCCGCAAATGGAGCAAATCGAGCTGCGTGCCGTCATTAAGTACCTCCATAAGAAGGGGCTGTCATCAAAAGCCATCCATGATGATATGGTCAGTATATTAGGGGATTGCGCTCTTTCATATTCATCCGTCAAAAAATAGATAGCAGAATTCAAGCGTGATAGAGAGCGGCTAAATGCTTGGAAGGGAAGATGGCAAAAGTACATTGAACTTGATGGGGATTACTTTTCAATCCATCCTAGTATCTTCGAGATTATTTTTATCAGTGAAGTGTATCAAACTTGAGATGAAGTGTTTCGAGTAACATAATACCTATTATGGCGCTGGATCAGAGTGTAATCTCCAAGTTGGGCGTGCAGACGGAAGTTATATATGCCAATATTTGCTTCAGTTGCACAAACTTGTCGTTGGCTTAGATTCTCCTGTTGCTAAGAAGATGAGAGAAATGTGTTTTCCTACTATGCATCTACCCACATATTTTTAACATAACTTGGGACATATTTTGTTCAGTTACGTTGAAAAATAAGTGATCATAGATTATACAAAAAATCAATAGTATAATTATGATTGTAAGTATATAATGTTTTTATATTAAGTATATTGTATGTATAATTTACAACCAAGTTTATCAGTCATGTAGATTCATCATTATGTTAAAAATCTCCTTAATATTTATTTAGTACTGTTATTATCAGATAGTTCATACATACCTTAATAAGCATAATAAAAATAAAATAACCAACTTACCAAATATCTACTTAATATCTTTAAAACATAAGATATTTAAGTCCATGAACTCAAAAATATGGATAGACTTAAATATACTAATCAAGCGATAGTGAGATTCTCAGATGGCCATTGACTTCCAATAAATTATTAGCTCTCTCCGGTTGGATGGTTGACTAACTTGAATAAATACAAAAGTTCCGTGGTTTGTGAGAAACTGAGCATCTCTAATCTACTTCAACCTTTTCATCCCAGTTAACAATGAACCTTTGAATAGTATTATCCAATGTATTATCCAATGAATGAAATATTTCAATAGTGATGCGCAAGTAACAAAGAGTAAATCTCTTTTGCAAAAGACATTGGTTTTATAATAGCCTTACCTACTACGGCTTGATTTAATCGTTATCCGTTCAAACAGGCACACCATAGTACATAGAAGTATCTACAGAACAGATAAGTGGGCCCATAAATAATCCTTAGCGTAACGTGTGTAATAAACCTTTACGGTGTTGAATACAGAAACCCTTTCTACAGGACAAAAATGTAAAATTTCCTTTCCAAAAGTTTATTACTTTTGTCATTATTTTAATTTTATTTATATTTTTTTTACCTACTGGTATATTTATTTAATAATTTTTGAAGAAGGCTTACATACTAATGACAGTTTTGTTGTAATGATAAATGTGTAAAAATATTGCTTACACAAGCCTCCATAATATGTAGGAAATAACATACATGGGCACCTTGTTTCAGCACTGTGAGGCGATGGTTTGCTGAATTTGAGAGAGGTCGAGTTTCTTTACATGACGAATTTCGTGAAGGGCGACCTTCAACTGCCGTCAACGAAAATAATGTGGCTACTGTTAAGCGGTTAATTGAAGTTAACCCGCGGATTACCTATGAGACAATTCGAGGACTATTGGGGATTGGTATGAGTCAAATCCAGAAAATTTTACACGAGGAATTGAAAGTTCGGAAACTTTGTTGTCGTTGGATCCCTCATGAACTGACAGCGGAGTCGGAAGTACGACCACGTACATTCTAATGCTGTTTATGACATTGTCACAGGAGACGAAACGTGGATTTATTGTTTTGAACCCGAAAAAAAACAGCAATCTTGTGAATGGGTGTTTGAAAATGAGAACAAGCCAACAAAAGTGAGGCAGGTGAGAAACGTTGGTAAAAAAATGATCGCGTTTTTTTTCTCTGCGACGGGTCCCATCTGTACAATTCCACTGGAAGATCAAAAGAGTGTTAAAGCCGCGTGGTATTCTACCATTTGTTTACCCTGGGTGTTAGAAAAAGCCGCGTTCTCCTACATCATGACAACGCTTCTTCACACACGGCCAACATAACAAAGTCATTTTTAGCTTCTGAAAAAAGTACAACTCGTCACCCATCCTGCGCATAGCCCCGACCTAGCACCCTGTGATTTCTGTAATTTCCCCAAAATCAAAGATTTGATGAGAGGTTTCACTTTTACCAACTCCGAAGAGGCAGTGATAGCGTTCAATCAGCACGTAGAAAACATGTCTTCAGATCTGTGGTCCTCCTGTCTTAAAAAATGGTTCGATTGCATGAAAAAATGTTTAAAATGTAAAGGAGAGCATTTTGAAAAGCAATAAACATAATATTTTGGTTTTAACATGTTGTTTTTTTAAGTTACGCAAAACTTATAGTGTGACCTATAATCTTACTAAATACTATCATCATTCACCGAGCCTTTTCCCAACTCAGTTGGGGTCGGCTGAACTTCGATATTTTCCGTGAAGCGACTGCCATCTGACCTTCACAACCCATGGGCGATATCGAAGTTCTGTAGTTAGACCGGTCGGATTTTTGATTTGGGGC
Source organism: Nudaria mundana (assembly GCA_963556515.1). Lineage (NCBI taxonomy): Eukaryota > Metazoa > Arthropoda > Insecta > Lepidoptera > Erebidae > Nudaria > Nudaria mundana. The sequence goes on along the minus strand of OY748286.1, from coordinate 16,132,481 downwards.
TTCAACTACCCCTAACGACTGCCATAGATGTTAGTATGACAACCGGGACCGACGGCTTAACGAGCTCTCCGAGGCACGGAGGGGTCTCAATGTCTTAAGAAATGGTCACCCATCCTAAGACCGGCCTGAGTCGATGTTGCTTAACCTTACTAAATACTATATAAGAAAAAAAAAATACTTGGCTTTCTACCAGGCGGGCGGCGTCAATTTGGCGAAACTAATACATAAAAAAAAAACAACCTCATCTAGCTCAAATTAAGCTGATATGAGCTTGTATGGGATGTAGATGACTGCTAAACATACTTATAAATCTACCATATGAAATCCATACATATTAATGAGATAAGAAAACACCGAATCAAAAATTTGTGGATACACAACTTTGAGTGAGTTTGGGTGTTTTTATTTATATTAAGAAAAGTACATACAATTTCGAAATAAAAGCGTATGTTTATCAATCGTCTAGATACCAGTGCACAAGCTTATATTAGCTTAATTTGGACTAGATGACGTTGTGTGATGATGTCCAAAAATATTTTTTTATTTGTCTTTTATACGGTGCCCTGTAACGGCAATAGGCTTACGTGGGACTAACAAAATTACTGGCGCAATGTGGATGTGCAATACACCTCTGTTCACCGCTCGGGGATATAAGATTGATTTTATATAGGTATGTTGAATAACAATCATTTGAATAAGATTGAACCATTCGTTAAAATAAACGTAGGATCGGCTTAAGAGTAGGCTTATTTACTTTTTGAAGTAATTATTTGTGTAAACAATGACTGGCTTGAAACTGAGGAACGGGAAAATTGGTTTGTACAAAACATCAGAATAGGGTAGATTAAAAGTAACGCTGTTGAGGGAAGCTGTTGTCACAAAAAATATTACCTGCGGCACCGAACCTTCTCGAATAATCAACATTCCACCAAAAACATTCTGTAAAAAACTAGCCAAGTCTCAATGGAGCTGCTTGTTTATCTCTAAAAAGTAATGAAATCTAGACAAAGTCGTGCCAAGTCTAAGGTTCCTTACTGCGATTTCTTTATTATTATATTTAATGTTGTGTGACTTGGCCGTTGGAGGGTACACAAGGGTACAAAACCAGGTGCTCCATGACACCATTGCACCAATCTGTCGCCAGACGATGGAAAATTGCCACTTAGAAAACGTTGATTCAATAGTCAATTGTAGGCTTGATAAAGCTGCGTATTTCAATAATACTTATGTATAGGCGAGCCTGAAACACAATCAACAACAGCCTAAAATGAGACACTACCGTCCAATTACCAATACCAGTATGGGCTATTATCTCGCTTAACTAACAGGTAGTTACAACAAATATAACATTACATGTAAACAAAATTGACTTGTACACACTAACGTATAAAGAATGTTCAACGGCCAAGTCACACAACATTAAATATAATAATAAAGAAATCGCAGTAAGGAACCTTAGACTTGGCACGACTTTGTCTAGATTTCATTACTTTTTAGAGATAAACAAGCAGCTCCATCGAGACTTGGCTAGTTTTTTACAGAATGTTTTTGGTGGAATTTCACTTCTTTTTGTAGAAACGTGGGCATATTGATTTATTTTCTTAGATTTTCTTATTTGACACAGTTTTTTTCTTTTTAATAGTAGTTTTTTTATTATTACAAATCTTTCTTTTCTTTTTCCGGTTCTGATTCTTGTACAGTAGCAACAGTTTTTCGTATTGCCCATTCGCGTTCATTATTTATTCTTTTAGACGGTTTAGATAGACGGTTTAATTTCTGAAAGATCGGCGCGGGTGGCTATCCCGCCGTCCTCAGGCCCCGATCATGAAGGTCGATGGTCCTGGGCGTAGATGAGTCTGCGGCGCCCTGGCCGCTGTCTGCGAAACTCAGCGGGGAGGGTACGCTCGCTCTCCCTCTCGGCCGCCTTCTTCGCGAGCATAACTTGCTCGTAGAAGGACACGGCTGCGTTCCACCTACTCGCACTGGAGACCATTGCTTGGAGCATGGTTTCCAGCGAGAGGATATCCACGCCCAGACCCACTACGAGGTCCCGGCACTGACTGGTTCACGCTGAGTACTCCACCAACGTGCGGAGTGCGGTGTCGTCGTCGGAAACCTCGCAGTGTTGACACCGGGGTGTGACCTCACTATGGATGCGAAACAGATAGCTACCGAAACATCCATGCCCGGTAACGATCTGCGTCGCACGATACGTAAGGTCACCATGCCGCTTCTGCAGCCACTCGTCCATGATCGGTCTCACCGCCGCGATGACGGTAGTTCCCCACTTTGGTTGCTCAAGTCGTACCCTCCAAGTCTCCATGAGATCCTGGCGGAGTTGGGACCGCTGGTCCTCGATTTCTCGAGACGCAGGCATGTGGTCCCTCTGCAGCACCTCCTTGTGCCATTGACACAATGACGCAAGGGCTCTCGCTTCCAGGTCTCATGGAGGGGTCCCGGCTAAGAGATATGCAGCCTCTCCGGAGATCGTGCGTTACTCCCGTATTGTTTTGACGGCCAAGGTTTGCAGTGGTCTGTTCAACAGAGTCGCGTTCACCCTGACTGTCAATCTATCCGCCCATACGGGAGCCCCGTATAAGGCCATACTCCGCACGATCCCCAGGTACAGTCTCCTGCAGGAAGCGTTGGGTCCCTTTAGGTTGGGCATGATTCGCGAAAGCGCGACTGATGCCCCTATCACTTTGGGGACCAAACTTCGGAAATGTGGTCCGAAGTTCCATCGGCTATCAAGTACGATCCCTTGGTACTTGATCGAGGGCTTTATGCCGATTCTAACGCCTCCTACAGTTATGCTGGAACCTTCAGGTGGACCGTTCCGAGGTCCGTGAAAACAGAGAACCTCGGACTTGTGCAGGGCCACCTCCAGTCCCAGCCGCCGTATCCTACCCACGACTTGAGCAGTAATGTTCGAGTAGAATAAAGTTAATCGTTCCACTATTTCTTCTCGTAAACTTGTAAGTATAAGTATAAAAGCCAGTCTAGTCTTATCCAGAGTTTTCCTTTAATTTTATTGAGCGACTCGTGTATTTCGTTCGTTATCGAACTACTCCTAAACGATGGAATGATCTTTTTGAAATTTGGCACGGTCATAGTGACTATCACCGTGAGTGCATATATCAGAATTCATAAAGATCGGTCCAGTCGTTTAGGAGTTCGACCCGGATCGACAAACTCAGCTCAATTATTGCAACAGCAGAATGTATTGCGTACCTTTTTTTAGTTTATATGCGTATTAAAAGCAGAAGAGGAGGCATTCGCCAAGCAGTGGGACGCTATAGACTAGATTAAATTAGAAGATGTGTCCCACTACGCTTTTTGCAATGACAGTCGATTTTTTAATGTACCTATATAGAAGGGTACGCAATACGGTTGGTCCCCGCGGGAGCATAAGACCACAACCCTCCATCCATCATATGAACAAAATGAAAACACAACTCTACATAGGTACTTTCAATGTGAGAGGCCTTGTCGGTGTGGGTCGCATAAATGAACTGGAGCACTGTCTGCAAGATATTAAATGGGACACAAGAAGGTACAAACATTTATGAGTGCGAAAACTATATTATGATGTACACCGGACGAAAGAGTGGAGAAAATGGAGTTAGCTTTATGATTGCAAAAAAATTCAAAGACAATATTAAAAATTTTGTAGCGAAATCCGATAGAGTTTGCCGACTAGATCTGGAATTTGACGGGTACACAATTAATATAATACAGGTATACGCTCCTACAACTAAGTCAGATGACATAGAAATTGAGAAATTTTATGAAGAACTACAAGAAACTCTACATAGTGCATCTGGGTACATTCTGGTAATCGGTGACTTCAACTCTAAGATAGGTCAACCATGTCAAGATGAAAAAGTAATGGGACCGTGGGGCTACGGCGAAAGAAACAAACGAGGAGAAACTTTGATACAGTTCTGTTTCCAAAATCAATTATCAATACGAACTCATTCTTTAAAAAAAAAAATAAAAAGAAGTGGACTTGGATATCACCAAACGGTTAAGTAAGGAATGAAATTGACTTTATCTTAACGAAAAATTTGAAATTAATAAATGACATTCAGATCATTGGGACATCGTATCCATCGGACCATAGGTTTGTTAGAGCCTCTCTGAACCTAAAAACCGACACCAAGAAAAGCAGAAAGTCTTATGGACGGCGAAAATGTGAACTTACTACAGAAGAGCAAGAAATGGTCAAAAATAACTTTGAACGTCTTCTTCAGGGCTGTACAAAAGCTGACACGACACAAACATATTATACAAATACCAAAGACACCATAAGGAAAAGCTTGGACGTGCTGCCACAGGTTAAAAAATCAGATTCATACAAGTTTACTCCTGAAATACGCCAACTTATAGAGGATAGAACTAATTTGAAGTCTAAAGAAAATAAAACAAAAAATGATAAAAGGGAACTGACAAAATTATACCGCAAGATTAAGAAAAAAATATACAAAAATAAACAAAAACACCAATTAAAAATCATGGAAGACGAAATAAAAACAAGAGGCTCCATTAAAAGAGCAAAGAAAAGGCTTGAATCGACAAAAGAATGGATCCCAGCTCTATCGCATAGGGACAACACGCCGTCTACAAACTGAAAAGATATTCTTGAAATAGCAACAAATTTCTACAAAAATATCTACAGTGATAAAAACCAAAAATACCAAAATTCAAGTACAATCTACCAACAAGTGACTCTGTGAGAACCAGAAGTCATGCCGTTTCTAAACTCTGAGATCTATCAATCCATCAAAAAATTGAAATCGGCTAAAAGTCCAGGAGAAGATGGTATTTCCAATGACGTCATCAGAGCTATTATCGACCCACTGACACCCATCTTGACAGATCTGTTCAACAGTATTCTGAAGTCCTGCCACATTTTTTTTTTTTTTTTTTTTTTTATATTTAGGTCGACAAATTGACGCCACTCGCCTGATGGTAAGCTGAGGCGACGTCTGGCAATTGAGGGCGACTCTCACAGTACACAGGAATACTATAGAGAGTGGCCCTCAACTTGACGACCCTGTAATGTGCCTCTTCACGCTTCGCTTAAAGAGCCCAGGGTTATATGTTGGAGGAAACACGTGCGCAGGCAGGGCGTTCCAAGCCACCATCGTTCGGCAGAGAAACGATCGTTTAAAACGCTCGGTTCTCGCGAAGACGGTTTCCACGGTATGAGGGTGACATCTCTGCCCGGCACGCGTTGTTCGGGATCGGAAGGGAGAGGGTGGGATCAGGTTGAAGAGCTCTTCAGAACACGCACCGTGGTAAATACGGTAGAACGCGGCCAAGGAAGCAATTGTTCGGCGCTGGGGTAGCGGCTCAAGGCTTCCCGTTACCTCCGGACAGTCTATAATGCGAACAGCGCGTCGCTGCATAGCGTCGAGTGCGTCCAGCAAATACTTCGCGGAGCCGTCCCAGAGGTGAGAGCAGTATTCAACGCAGGGTCTAATCTGCGTTTTGTACAGCAGACACCTCTGGTGCGGTGTAAAGAATCGCTTTACCTTGTTCAGTATTCCTAGTTTCCGCGAAGCTAGCCCAATACATCTCTCAATGTATTTTGTGTTATTGAGCTCTCGACGAACGTCTATGCCAAGGATGTCTAGATTGTCCTTCATTGGTAATATTGCATTCTGAAGAGTGGGTAGGGGAAGGAAAGGGGATTTTTTCGCTGTAAATGCACACGCCTGTGTTTTGTGGGCATTGAACTCGACCAAGTTCTCGGCACCCCATTGGGAGATACTGTCGAGGTTTCGGTCGAGATCACCCACGAGATGTCGTCTCTCCTCCTCTATCACAGATCGCCCGCCGTCGGACGAACCGAGTAACTCCCGTGCAATGTACTGTCATCTGCATAGCAATGAATGTTCCCGAGGGAAAGCATATCATTGATATGCAGAAGAAAGAGAGTTGGTGACAGTACGGACCCCTGCGGTACCCCGGCATTCACTTGCAAAAAGCGAGAAGCCTTAGACTTTGGTATTCTTGTAATAAATTGTAAAATATAATATTTATGGACTTTTTGGTGATATAATTTAGAAATCAGTAAGAATTTTAAAAATTGAGGAAGATATTTGAGATAAAAATATTAAAATATTTTATTGATGAAAATGACGTATGTACAGATGTCCAGAGTTGCCAGTTATTATTATTATTTCGTTTATTCCTTTACATTCTTATTTTATACATTTTTAAATACATTTATAAAAAAAAACAAATACATTTAAAAATATAAAAAATAGTGACCCACCAGTAGTGGAGTAGGACCCAAACTACCGGTGGTGGAGGCTACAGACTAAGAAACCTCCTAACAATACGGCACGTGTCGAGGATAACAGCCTTCTGAATTTGACTCTTGATCCAACAATCTAACGAGAGTCTCTTGAGATGTTGATCGAGACTCTTCGCAATTAATCCGTTTGCCGAAACGACCACCGGGACAATGATCGTCGAGTCTACGTCCCACATGGCGGTTATCTCGAAGGACAGATCAAGGTATTTACTAAGTTTGTCCTTCTCTGCCTTCACGAGATTTTCGTCATGCGGGACGGCGATATCGACGAGCACTGCCCGACGCTGGGTCCGATCAACCAACACGATATCGGGCCTATTTGCAACAATAGTCCTGTCCGTGATGATTGATCGGTCCCAGTAGAGCAATGCACGACCATTCTCAAGAACTGGCACTGGTATATACTTATAGTACGGTACTTCAAGCTCAATAAGGCCATATTGAAGAGCAAGTTGCTGGTGGATGATCCTGGCTACTTGATTGTGCCTATGCAAGAACTCGGTGTTAGCAAGATACGAACAACCGGAAATAATATGGCGAAATGATTCACCAGGACAGTGGCATGCTCGACAAATGTCGACCGTACCGTCCTTCATGATGTATTTCCGATAGTTGTTCGTCTTGATAACCTCATCTGCAATTGCACAGGCAAAGCCTTCAGTTTCCCCAAAGAGGTCCCCAAAACGCAGCCAGTTCACCGAAGCGAGCAGGTCTACGTCGGGTCCTGTTAAGACCCGGTAGAACCGCCCGTGTAGCTCCTTACGCTTCCATACGTCCCTACGGTCTTCAGTACCTAGCACCTTTGGTTTACGCCAGTTCTCGTTAGCCAAGGAAAGAGGTGTCAGGCCCTTGTCAACCATCACGACATCGCAATGAATGTCACACCCGTTCTGTACAAAGTAATCTCTCAGACTGCACACTTCACGGTTGTGGAGGTTCTTGGCATTCAAAAAGCCTCGACCCCCCCACTTCCGCGGAATGTACAGTCTCATGACAGAAGATCGTGGGTGTAACATTCGATGCAATGTCAGTTGTTGACGGACTCGCCTATCCAGGGCGTCTAGTTCCGTTTGAGTCCACCTAAGTATGCCAAAGGAGTATAACAATAAAGGTATCACCCAACCGTTGAAAGCCCGCATTTTGTTACCACCGGACAAAGAACTGTTAAGAACTTTTGTCAGGCGGCCAAAAAAACGTTCTTTCACCGATTTCTTAATATCCTCTACCGCTATACCCAATGACTCTGACATACCTAGGTATTTGTATGTTTCGGTCTCGGAGAGAGATCTGAGGGTTATTATCTCAGAAAGTTGTAGATTCGGTGAATTTACAACCTTCCCCCGCTGTACATGCATAACCGCACACTTATCAACACCGAACTCCATCTTAATGGCATTACTAAAAACTTCCGTAGTTTTTAATAATGTCACTAAATCTTGGTGCTTCAGTGTGAACAGTTTGAGGTCATCCATATACATCAGGTGAGAAATAACGTCACCCCCTCTACGAAACCGGTAGCCTAGCCCTGAATCCTTCAGCAATGTGCTAAGTGGATTCAGTGCTAAACAAAACCATAATGGACTCAAACTGTCGCCCTGGAATATACCACGCTCAATCCTTATCAAGCCATGCGGATCAGAGGCATACGCACCACTACCTGGTTGACGAAGGACTGTGGTCCACCGCCCCATACATGAGACTAAGAAGGATTTAAGAGTCGGATTAATTTTATACAACTCTAAAATCCTCCTCAGCCATGAATGAGGCACCGAATCATAGGCCTTCTTGTAGTCAATCCAGGCAGTAGAGAGGGCGCCCCTACTCCGCTTGACTTGTTGGCTAATGGCCATATCAATGAGGAGTAGCTCCTTAGTACCACGAGACCCAGCCCTACATCCATTCTGAGCGTTATCTAAGATATTATTAGATAATATGTGTGAGTTTATTTTACTTCTCAGAATAGATGTAAGGAGCTTGTAGATGGTAGGTAAGCAAGTGATGGGTCTATAGTTTTTAGGTTCCGTGGTACTACCTGATTTATGGAGCAGGAAGGTGATGCCAGTGGTCATGAAAGCGGGTAAAGAAGGTAATTAAAATTAAATAAAATAAACCATTATTATTATTATTATTATATAGAAGGGTGCATTACCATATCTCGAATTACAGCTGAGACCAGCTGAGGGTTCTTCATCAGATACTTCAGACCTTCGATTTTTGACATCAAATGAAGCGGCCTACCAAGTTGAATATTTTTTGTAAAGGCGGTATGTCGATCTCTAATAGTTTGGTTGGGCTCTTGTGTTTTCTAATCAGGGTCACTAGGTACTCCAGATCTTCGATTATCCTAGTTTTTATAGTTTTCCCTTTATGTGGCTATTAAACCCTAACTCTGAACCAAATTTCAGCTCTCTGAGTTTATGGGAAGTACTAATTCTATTCTGATGATCATGAGTGAGTGAGTGTCATAAATGTGAAACTTTGCTTTCGCTTAACTTCGGAACTAAATGACATACAGTCTTGAATTTTTTTTATTTTAAGCATGTGATTATAGCTTACTGGATGACAAAAATTTCTTCGTTCTGGTCTTATCCAGAGGTTCTCAAATAGGGGCCTGAAAATGCGGCGAAATGGTTCCAGTAAAGGATGGTACGGCAGTGTTTGCTTCGCGCTCGACTTGGCGGAGGCACTGCCGTGCCCCCAGATAAAGTTGTTATTTTCAGATAAAACGTGTTTAGAAAATCTATATTCATTTACATAGTTAGTATACTGTCCTGTGAATCATATTTGTATCTAAAACATTATGTATATGTAATCAAAAAAGGATATCAAATGGATTTTATGTATTTTTAAATCTATGGATTGTACAGAACTGTATTGAAATTGGCAGATAGGTAAACCATTTTTTTGCTGGTAACCATCGGAATTAAAAACAAGAAAAAATTATTATTCTACGTATTTCTTTTCTGACGATGTTTCAGCACAGAATAGTGCGGTGTCAGTGGTAATGTCTCAAAAGTTATTTAAGGGAAAAAGGGAGTATAAGAACACGCTCAAGAGAATGGTTAGAGCAGCACTACTTGAACCTTGTAATCCTACATAGTCGTCCTCTTCATTTTGTATTCAGGTTTTACTTTGTTATGTACTGTTTTATATATTAAGAATTTCCTAGTTATATCAATAGATAATCAATTGTGTAAATATTTAAGGAGTGTGCTTGTCAACAAACTGCGTCTGCAGTTTGGCGAGATAAATATATAAGTAAAAAATGTGATGCCTGCCTTGGAAATAAACAAATAAAATTATAACTAAACTAAAATGACTTCGCTAGAATACCACGGTTTATGGATAGAGACACGTTGACAGCATTTGTACTGACTACAAGCCAATAGAACGTCTGGCTAAAATTCACGGTTGAAATCCGCGGGAATTAATGATAAAATTAGTAGTCTGGGATGGTTCCAAGTAGGACTTATAAATTGTGATATCTAATGTATAATATCGGTACCTATAACCACGCCGGTTTTGAAGGGTACCTGAACTAAGTTTCTTGGTCCGAGGGCCTATACTGCCCTGTTAATGAGCAGGTGCATCACGAGGTATTCTTGGGCCTCAAAAAAATTTGGACATGTTCACACAACTTCATTCAGCCTAAATTAAACTAATATACGCTTGTGCTATGGGATCTAGACAACTGATAAACATACTTAAGTATACATCTCTTAATTCATATATAAAAAATAAACCATAAAACAAAATTGAATAACAGTAGGTACCTACAATGGAGACACTAATTTAAAAAAGAATTCTCTCCGGTCTTCCAGGTCAGGCAATCAGAACTACGAGTATTTTAATTTGTGTGTAGAACGTAGGTTGACAGGATCATACCCTTTAATACATACATATATACACATAAATAGATAGAAATACAATAACATATAAAACATACATGGAAGTATTTGGAAGTGTGTATAATTTTAATGTTGTTTATTTATTAATATGTGTGTTGGAAACACACATTTTAAATAAATCAGCTACTGTTACATTACTGGATTATAAAGAATGAATCAATAGATTGTTCCAATTAAAATAATTTCTTAGCACAGTAAAGTATTATTGTTTCAGTGAACTTCAGTCAAATGATTTATTTCCACATTTCATGTGAAAACTTTAATTAATGAGCGTGAGCGATGCCTGCCAAAATAATATCATATTATGTATTTAACAACGATATTTCCTTACTACAACATTCACCAAAATACGGAACCAACCAAAATAATATTTATTTTACACTAGCTGTCCAGCGAACTTTGTACCGCCTAAATTAAAAAAATACCTGGCGGTCTTGTCAAACGCAATAAGGTTACATTATAAATACAAAAGTTGTATGTATAGTCGTTGAGTTTTCTCAAATTTTCTAATGTTCCGAACAAGTTTCCTTTCTTTTTCTTTCAAAAAGGTTCTTCTCCTGATAATCGAAAATCTGAACACGAATACAACAAAATCGGTCCAGTCGTTACATGCATGAAGCTATTTCTTCATAAATATAAATTAATTGCATGTATTCACTCAAACGTTTTATTTATAAAACCACTGCACATTTCAACATACTTTGTGTACAAACCTGAATAAATGAGCACTTTTCCAGACGTCGTAAATTGGAGCAAGCCGTGGCGTAGATCTAGTGATTTTAAGAGAAATCTCATTTTACACGACCCAAAATTTGCTCAAGGCTTGCCCTAAAAGTGTACTTTACGAGTTTATTTTGTGTCATAGTCTTAATTCTATTGCTTTGTGGTGAGACAAAAGAAAACTTTGGATTGGCCGATGGAGAGAAATCGGTTTGGAAATTTTAAATCTTAGAGGCAGTTTGTAAATTAGAATGCGGTAGTCTAGAACTGCCTGCGCGGTTAAAAACGGCACTTTCTGCATTTTACCACGCAGCCCTTTCCAAGCGGGATTAGATTTAATGAACACTTAGTACTAATTCGTGTCTAACGATGCTAGTAGCGCATTTTTGAATATTTTTTTTAGATGAAGGAGGTATTTAAAGGGTAGTGTATATAAATAATATAGTCCATATTCGATTCGAATGCTGAAAATATATAAGTTTTTATACACCTAGTAAGAGGAAATTGTTTGAAAAATATTATCCAACAAAAAGCGCAAACAATTTAAAATGAAATAAGGTATGTAGATACCTACCTACTACGAGTATAAACAATTATCATACGAAAGGAAGTAATCAACTCCAGAAAGCCATGAGCTTATTATAAAAGCGAGTTAGCCACTGAGATTAAGGAAACATTTATAGTACGTGGGCCGTAGAACATTGAAAAATATTGATTAACAGCAAGCGAATTTTTCGTAAGTAGCTTTATTTTACCGAGTCCTGCCCCAATATTTAGAAATCTCAAATCAGGTAGCTAACATAGTTATCCAGTTAAAATATTCAGAACAAAATTGTAAGGTTGCATTAATTCGTATAGAGCTGCAAAGTGGTGCAGGTATTAAGTACATCATTATAAATCAAATTTCAAAAGTTCCCATCGATCCGACTTGTACTAAAAAAGTTATTCAAGGTTAAAGTTGAAATATTTCCCTTTTTTTGATTTTTCTCGTAAACAGTGAATTAAAATACCTACACAAATGACCTTGCAACTTTTTTCCTTGGAATTACCATTTTTGAGAGATTGCGGTTATTTACGTCCAACAAGCTATAGTCTACACGCAATGCTGGTCCGCTCCTATTAACTCTGTCGTGATGTAATATAGCCTATGTTACTCGCTAAAAATGTAGCATTATAGTACCGAAAAAAAATTAAAATCGGTGCAGTAGTTTCTGATGTGTGACGTTGTCCCGTACAATCTTTGTCTGCCCCTTTTCACTCGTTTAGGAGTAGAATTTTGGAAAATCCTTTCTTATTGGAAGTATACGCTATATAATAAACACCCTCCAAGTTTTAGGTTTCTACGATCAGCGGTTTAGGCTCAGCAGTCAGTCATTTAGGACATAGAATGTTATATGGTATGGTTAACTGTAATTAATATTGATTGGCGATTCAACGTTCAGCCTAAACTTGAGACGGCACGGCCCGCTGTGATGTTCCTCACGCAGACACAAATACACCGCCCTGACCATACGTCTTACCTGTGTTACCCCGGTTATGTCATCGAGGAACAATTTCGAGATAAAACCGGGGTATGCGCGTTCGTTAGGGCGGATGTTTACTGCCGCCGGTTGCGCTGCCTTGAGAACCCCTCCAACTCCGTCCTTTGGCTGCACGTAGACCATGGTTCTATGAGCCAGATCTACGCGTGCGTCTACCGTTCCCACACTAGGGATTCTGAGACAACAAAGCTCTTCCAGTACCTCAGCGAGACGGCTGATGATTCGCAGGTGCGATTCCCGAACGCTGACCTAGTGTTTCTGTCGGACTTCAATGGCCATCACATTGAATGGCTGGGGTCCCTCAGGACTGATCATGCGGGTAGGGCCGCCCACGCGTTCGCTCTCTCCCACGGTCTGACCCAGATGGTATGCGGGATCACCTGGATACCAGACAGGTCAAATCACGCGCCCGCTCTGCTGGATCTACTGCTGACGAGTCACCCAGCCCAGTACAGTGTTTCGGTAGGAGCCCCATTGGGTAGTTCCGACCACTGTGTGGTTCACGCTGGCATGAAGGTTTTTTTTCGGTAATATAAAGCTACATTTTTAGCGAGTAACATAGGCTATATAACATCACGACAGAGTTAATAGGAGCAGATCAGCATTGCGTGTAGACTATAGCTTGTTGGACGTTAATAATCGCAATCTCTCAGAAATGGTAATTCCTAGAAAAAAAGTTGTTAGGTCATTTGTGTAGGTTATTTTATTATATACAGTTTTGTCCAAAACTTTTTTTTGATATAATTCACTGTTTACGAGAAAAATCCAAAAAAGTGAAAATGTTCAACTTTAACCTTTAATAACTTTTTTAGCACAAGTCGGATCGATGGGAACTTTGATATTTGATTTATAATGAAATATCTGCACCACTTTGCAGCTTTATACGAATTAATGCAACCTTACAATTTTGTTCCGAATATTTTAACTGGATAACTCTGTTAGCTACCTTATTTGAGATTTCTTTTTGAGATATTGGGGTAGGACTCGGTAAAATAAAGCTACTTACGAAAAATGAGCTTGCTGTTAATCAATATTTTTCAATGTTCTACGGCCCACGTACTATTGGCTTCAATCTACAAAGATCAGATAATTTGTTAGGGAAACCATTGAACCCGCATTTTATTTCTTTGTAGTGGAGGGCCGCAGCTCTGCCGTTTATATTTTACTAGCGGACGCCCGTAGCTTCGCCCGCGTGAAATTGTTTTATGGTTCGCAATTCCCGCGGGAATACATTCCCGGGATAAGAAGTAGCCCATAGTACAACTTATTACATCAGCTGTCTTCCAATGAAAGTCCCTTAATAATCGGTTCAGCGGATCCAGAGATTAGCGGAAACAAACAGATAGACAGAGGGGCAGAAAGACAGACAAACATTTTCAAAATTGCATTTTCTATGTCAGTGTCGTGTATACGTATGCATTGAGTAAAAACTGGTAATTGAGCGGAGCGAAGCGAAGCTCAATCTTAGACGACAAGTGTAAATCGTTTGTGTGCCAACCATGTGCCAACTCCCCCGCAACGGCTCAACCGATTTTGACAAAATTTGGCATGCTGGTCGACATCATACCCGGGAGTGCATATCTCTGAAATCAGGAAAATAGAGCATTTAAAAAAACTAAGAAAAATTGCTCCGCTCAACATTTGCAATTAGTAGCATGCATTGCATACCTAGTTTGAAATTACACTCAGACACTTCGCAGGCTAGAAGGGCTGCGTGCTGTGGAACTTCACTCCAAGCCTTTACTCACCGACGCGGGATAAAACCCGACCCCGAAGATCGGCCACGCAGGTGGCCAAGGTCATTAGAACAAATTAGAGCAACAAGAAAAAAATAAACAATAATAAATCCAAAACTTACACAATTTATTATTTTACCTACGAATGTCATCATTCCATTGTTCTTGGTTGGTATATCCAATACCAGGGTTTTTGGCATCCGACAAATGACGACAAACCCCGTGAAGTCTTCTGAAGGACTTCACGGAAGTGTCATATTGTACTGACATGGTAAACCTGGAACTAGAGTTATAAAATATTTTTGTATTTGAAAGCAATAAGTTTTGCTTAAACTATTCTTAAAATATTAAGAAAGAAATTATAAATAAATCACAAAAACTGATGTCATTGGCAGGACTAGAACCCACGGCCTTTTCCTATCAAGGGGAATGCTCTGACCACTGAGCTACGATGACCAATACCGACAACATCGAATTTTTGCTTCATATTATATTCATAATTTCTAGATCGCGCTATTAAGGTTAGCGTTGGATCCACCTACCGCTAGACACGTGCCGATGCCGACTTAGGGCATGTATCTTGACCTATCGACTGTAGAAAATACGAGACCACTTTTTGAAGCACTGTTGAAAGCTCGATAAATCTTCGATGAATAGACACTTTCTAATTATCCATTATTTAATATGTGAGCTTTTTAATTCATTCAGTGCATTCCACTAAAATACCTCTCCATGTTTATAAAATTAACCTTAAGTTTACTAACCTATAGATATACCTATAGACTGCTTTGGTGGCGTGGTCGGTAGTGCATCCGCTTTCGATACTGGAAGTGAAGACAGATACGTTTATACCGAAGTCTGGATGTTTCCTATCTTCTATATCTACATGGGGCACACTAAAAGTTTTGCACTTCTAGCTAATCGGAACTATTTGAATTTCGAATGTTATATTTTTTTAAACGTTGCAACCTTCTTGGTAATAAAAAAAAACAATTGGCGGGAAATCATTTGTCAATTGTTTTTAACCACACATCAAAGTTCTACGTATGCAACGAAAATGGAATTAAGTCGAAAAGATTTTAGAGCGATGATTTTTTATGATTTTAAAAGTTCTCTCTCTCCGCAAGACTGTGCCGCTCGTCTTCAAAATGCTTTTGGGAGAGAAGCACCTTGTTTGAGCACCGTGAGGCGATGGTTTGCTGAATTTGAGAGAGGTCGAGTTTCGTTACATGACAAATTTCGTCACAGGAGACGAAACGTGGATTTATTGTTTTGAACCCGAAAAAAAACAGCAATCTTGTGAATGGGGGTTTGAAAATGAGAACAAGCCAACAAAAGTGAGGCAGGCGAGAAACGTTGGTAAAAAAATGATCGCGTTTTTTTTCTCAGCTACGGGTCCCGTCTGTACAATTCCACTTGAAGATCAAAAGAGTGTTAATGCCGAGTGGTATTCTAACATTTGTTTACCCAGGGTGTTAGAAAAAGTTCGCGAATGACGACCCAAAAGCCGTGTTCTCCTACATCATGACAACGCTTCTTCACACGGCCAACAAAACAAAGTCATTTTTAGCTTCCGAAAAAGTACAACTCGTCACCCATCCTGCGCATAGCCCCGACCTAGCACCCTGTGATTTCTGTATTTTCCCCAAAATCAAAAATTTGATGAGAGGTTTCACTTTTACCAACTCCGAAGAGGCAGTGATAGCGTTCAATCAACACGTAGAAAACATGCCTTCAGATCTGTGATCCTCCTTAAAAAAAGGTTCGATCGCATGAAAAAATGTTTAAAATGTAGGAAGAATTTCATCCAGGACCGGCACAATCATTTTACGACTAATACTATCACTTCCGATAGCTGATTGGAGGTTATAGACAGTATACACTTCTTAACATCACAAGGAGATAGTTGATTAAAAACGAACGGTGGATATGAGGGTGCTGGAAGAGTTGAAAGATGATTCAAAGTACTAGTTTTACTCACTTGATCAAGTGCAGACGAGGATGAAAAGTGTTTATTTAACAAGTTGATATCAATCTTCTTGGAAGTATTCCGTGTGTTAGATTTTCCAACACCCAAAGTTTTGAGAAATTTCCAGATTTTGGCTGGGTCGCCGTTCTCGACCATATTATAGACATATTGCCGTTGAGCTTTCCTACATACCTTACTGCAAATGTTACGCAAATATACATATTTCTCGTGGTTATGTGGTGTAGGGCGATATTTAAACCTGCATTTAGCTGCCGCTTTTTTAGAAATAAGGTCCTTAATCTCTGCTGTTAGCCAAGGGGCTGGAAGATGCCGAATTTTTACTGCGCGCACAGGTGCATGTACGTCGTACAGGCTAATTAGGTTCCTGTTGTACCGTATGTACCATTGACCTGCACCATCAATGTTGCAGATGAGACTAATTAGTTTCATTTGCACCATTATTATTGATACTACTACTTCGCCATACTTTTTGTCTCTCTATTCTTGAAGGCTCTTATGTTGTTACGTATTCCTGGTACATTTGAGGTTTGTGTCTTTTGTAATGGACAATCATATTCATATTAAATATGTCAACAACCGATTTTCGTGATTTTTTCACTCAAAAATCAAGCATTCTCAGGAACAGGTTTTGTTCGAGACCGAATTTTGATTTAGGACCCTCAAAAAAAGTTATTGACCAAAAATATGACAATAGTCGCTTCGCTCATTGCATGCTGCAGCACAGTACCAGCAGCTCCTAGTTTTAGTACAGTTAGAGATTCCATGAAACAGATGATTTTCAATCTATTCAGGCATTCAATATAATAGCATGTTTTGTTACTTCCATAGCTTGATGTCCTATGGAATACTACTTTGGGGAAATGCAGCAGATATAGAAACAATTTTTATATTACAAAAGAGGGCAGTCCGTGCCATTTATTGTTTAGGTAAAAGAGATTCTCTTACGGAGCGATTTAAAGATATTAATATTTTAACTGTAGCTTCCCAATATATATTTGATAACATACTGTATGTCAGGAAAAATATATCTAGCTATACTAAAGTAAGTGACGTTACAGACAGAAATCTACGTAATAAAAATAAACTACTCCCTCCGTGTTATCGGCTTGGCAAGGTTAGTCATTCTTTCAAGGGGGAAGGTATACGCTTTTATAATAAATTGCCTGAATCGGTCCTTTGTATGCCCGACAATAAATTTAAAAACTTTATAAAAACTACTTTATGTCAAAAAGCATATTATAAGACAGTTGATTACCTTAATGATAAAAGTGTCTGGCTTGAGCATGGTGCAGGCGCCTCCTAAAATGCCGTAATTGTAGCATATTGTACTTAGGCGACTATAATAATTTTTTTGTTGTATTATACACTCTTTTTGATTTTGACACGAGACCAATGTACATTCGTCCACATTTAGTCTTAAGAAAATGTGTAAATGAGTCAATTATTTGAAAAGAGTAACCGAGAGTTTTATTGCCAGGTTCTTTCTCTCGGTTCTACTTATTGCTTTGCGAATCTGGCAGTACATGTAAATATAGAAGCAATGACATTTTTTATTTTAAGTACTTACTGACGTTTGTAAGAGCCATTTATTGACCTATACAAATAAATAAATAATTTCATTTTATTTCATTTCATTTCATTTCATTTCATTTCATTTCATAGAACAACCTGTGTGGAACAGTGGTTAATGGCACTGTCTAAAGCTTAGACCTACTTACTGGACTCTGGGGTTGTGAACTGTGAGTGATGACCACGGTGCTTTGTTGTTTCAGGGTGTAATTTATTTCTGACTAGCTGTTCCGGCGAATTTCGTACCGCATTAATTTATTTAATGTTGCGCACAACTCTTTTTTTCTTCCAAAATATCCTTTTCCTGATAAGAACACAACAAAAAAATATCTTAGTTCTGCGTATAGGATGGAATATCTGTATTTATCTATGCCTTATATATATATATAAAACAAATCTCATCGAGTAGCAGTGTGACTCGCTGCGATTTTTTTATTCTCATCTAGTAACACTGCTTCGTGAATAGTCACAGCCAACAACTACGAATTTCAGAAATTGTATATATATAATACAGAAGACTACTAACATAGGCTTAGATATAAGGGCAATTAATTGTTCCCTCCTGTTAGTCTGACCGATTCACAACAGGATTCAGTAGACGAAATACAATAAGGTTTAGAAATAAGATATTCCAGTCAGTTATTTCAAGACCTCATTGGTTCGTAGAACTTTTCCTGTACAAACAAAAGCAACAGTTAGTAAGAAGAACATGCTTGGAATATGTTATACAGAAGGAGTCACAAGTTCGTTCCAAGCTTAGCACTAGTTTTAATATATTCTAGGTTCCTTATAATATATCTTGAGAACATAACGTACGGTTTATAAAATTGTAATAATTAAGACGGAGCGCAACGGAGTTTTCCTCATACTTGGTCTCAATCGAAAAACTTTGTGCCACGATAGGTACCAGTCGCAAGCTATCGACTTGAAATTTGGCATGCAGATAGAACACATTAACGTGCTTATCTGTATAGTTTTTGGTATATGTAGCTTATATAGTTTTTGAGTTATCAAACATTAAAGTAACGTACCTTTCACAGTACTAAAAAAATCGATTGTTGGATTTCGCGCGCCAAATTTAATTAACTGAGGGAGCGTAGCGACCGAAGCCTCCGTTTCAACTTGCAGACTGGGGAGAATTTCTTTCGTCTGTACCTCTACATCTACGGGTTCTGTCAGATCATGTTTGAGGCCGTATTTATCAACCGATTTGCATGAAACTTAACACACACACAGAAATCAATTATCAATTATCAAATTATCTTTATTATCTCCTCACAATACAATCAAAAAGCAAAAAGAATAGGAATACATGATATATAATACCTATAATGTATGTGAGAAGCTGGTGTCTGTTGTAGGTGTAAAACCTGTATTACAGATCACCAAGTCCTCGCCCCTTGGTAGTATGGTAAAAATTTGTAAACGGCACTAGGTAATTAACTAAACAATAAGTTAAAACTGTGTTGGATACAGGACATCAAAGTAATAAAAAAATGTACCTATGCGGATATAAATTCAGGTGAGCTTGCAAGTGCATCAAGTGGTCTTGTACGGTGCCCACATTGTCCTCAAGCCCGTTTTTTTAAAGATGAACGCGGATTGAAAGTATATTTTGGAAAATTTCATAAAGTACAAAATGTATCTTCAAGCGCGTCTACAATATCCCAATTTTTTCCAAATCATCAAGAAATTTCTGATAATATCGAAATTCCCTTTTGGCAAAGGTTAAGCACCATGAAAAATTCTATTCCAGTTCTAAAAAGAATCCCCCGAGGTGCGAGACCCTCTGTGGCTAAATGTATCGGTCAAGTAGTCCGGGAAAATACCTTTAGCGCTTGGGAACAAATGTTAACCTTCCCTTATAGAATCCTACACGTAAAGAAAAGGCCGTTGACATCTTTGACGGTCCAAATCAAAGAAAATTGTAAAAACAATTTTAGCATTTTAAATTCAAATTCAATCCACACTCCGGCCCCTGATTATTCCCAGGCTAAGAAATTAAAACTTGTAGAGAATAAAGTAAGGGAGGGCGACATCAGTGAGGCGGCAAGACTACTTTTTAGTAGCGATGTGCTGGCTCCTTATTCTGCTGAAACCTTGACGGGCTTGCAGAGTAAGCACCCACCATCCGCAGCTGACCTCTCTTTCCCTGATCCTCCGAACAACGATACAGAAAATCTTGAAACTACTGCAAAGGATGTGCTGTTGCAAAGCTGTTGATTCCTTTCGTTTTGGATCAGCTGGTAGACTTGACGGTCTGACACCACAGCACCTTAAGGATCTATTGTGTCCGAGCGCTGTGAAAGCTGGTGACGCACTTCTGAGGGAGCTAACAGCTCTAGTCAACCTCATGCTCTCAGGAAATGTGGACAGTGGCATCACAGATATTTTGTATGGGGCCAATTTATGTACCCTGCACAAGAAGGATGGTGGCCTTCGTCCCATTGCCGTAGGCAGCACTTTGCGGCGTTTGTCAGCCCAAAATTTGTTGTCGTTTTTATAGTACAGAGCTTACTACCAAATTTCAGCCCTTTCAATTGCAAAATACCTTGACAGTAGCGAAGATGGAGAGGTCATCTTGAAAGTTGACCTGAAAGACGCCTTCAACTCTGTAAACAGGGACACCTTGCTGACACAGGCTAAATTAGAAACCCCCAAAATTTTTAACTTCCTTTGGCAATGCTATAGTCAACCAACAAAATTAATTTATAAAGATCACCTTTTGAATTCAGCCGTTGGATGTCAGCAAGGTGATCCGTTGGGACCAGTCATGTTCAGTTTGGCCATTAACCCAATCATTCAAAAAATAAAATCAAAATTTGGTACCTAGATGACGGGACTTTAGGGGGAAAAGTAGAGACAGTTTTACAAGATTTAGCTCGCATAAAGAACGAGTTTCAGTGAAATGGCTTAGAACTGAACCCGAATAAATGTGAGATTTTTATATCTGAAAACACAGATAAATTAACAACAATATCTAAATTTAACTGTTTGGCCCCCAACATAAAAGTTTTAGACAAAACTTCCCTACGCCTCCTGGGGTCCCCGATTTAAGAAGATGGCTTTTCCACTTTTATCGAGGAAAAACTCAAAATTTTGATCAGGTTATTGATAGTCTATGTAATATCAGTATTCATTCAGCTTTCACTATTCTCCGTTTTTGTCTTTTCGTACCCAAATTTACACATGTCCTCCGTTCAGGACAATTATGGAAAATTGTAGAAATTTTGGGCAGACTAGACAACTTAATATAAAATTCTTTGTGTAAAATTTTAAATGTAAATATTAATGACCAAGCCTGGGTCAAAGCGTCTCTTCCAGTTCGCTTGGGCGGGCTAAGTATTCATAGAGTCACGGATGTCAGTCTGCCAGCATTTCTGTCGTCGGTCCATAGCACCGAAGAATTAGTCAGGAAAATTTTGTCTAATACACTGATTGATTCCGAGGTGCGATGCAAGACCGATGCCATAAATGCTTGGTTGATGTCTTGTCCCGACACTGACCTGCCCTCACGCCTAGGCTCACAGCGACTGTGGGATTCGCCGTTCTGTAAATTGAGAATTAATACACTAATTGACACTTCTGTCAATATTTCAGAGCGTGCACGCCTACCAGCTGTTGGAGAATGGGAGTCAGGGTTATGGATCCAGGCGCTCCCATCGCCCAACATCGGTACAATGTTGGACCTGAACCTTCCGCATTGCCACTTGCCTTCGGCTGGGTACACCTTGTGTATCTCCGCATCATTGCACCTGTGGAGTAGCCGTCGATAATCTGGGACACCATGGCCTTTCTTGTAGCAAAAGCACAGGTCGTATACCTTTGCATGCTATTCTAAACGACATAATTCGTAGGGCTCTTTCCACCGCAGATCTTCCGGCCGTACGTGAACCAAATGGTTTAGCACGAAGCGATGTAAAGACCGGTCGGACGGTATGTCGTTGCTACCGTGGAAGATGGGAAGGCCTTTGGTGTGGGACGCTACATGCGTTGACACCTTAGCACCTTCACACCTTCCAAGCACATCCGGATGTGCCGGCGCTGCTGCTGACGGCGTAAATACGGGTTGAGACACTGGGGGTCATGGGGTCCGAGTGCTCGTCGCCTTTATAGAGACATTGCTAAACGCTTAATCGATGCTTCTCAGGACCAGAAGGCTGGCTATTTTCTGGCCCAAAGAATAAGTATCGCCATCCAACGTGGCAATGACGCGGAGGGTTTTTTAAACGATATTTTTAATGTAAATATTTTTAGTATATAATTATGTATATTGTAATTCCTATAGTGAATAAAGGGTGTTACGAAAGGGTTATATCAACCCGAAGCCAGCATCATCAGCTGGTCGACCATAACCCGTTTCGATATATGGCGACCGCCAAAGAAGAAAAAAAAATTTCATCAAAAAGTTCAAAAAGATATTTCAAATCAAAACAAACGTGTTCCAACGCTACGGCTTGACGTAGCTACAACTAGACAATGAGCGCGTGGTACGTATGTACGGTTGTGCGGGCGTCGCGGCGGTGTGGTCGTCCTTAAAGGATTATTTTTGTTTATGTAAATAAAATTTTGACCAACACATAGTTATGTTTCCCCAGATCCTCGTCTGTGGTTCGACAGGTGCACCACATGCAAGTGATAGTAAAATCTCTGTCCCCAATTTGAGAAAAATCTTACCTGTTTACAGGAAAGGTTAATTTCTTGTGTAACAGTGCTAAATGCGGCTTCGACTCGACTGCGTACACAGTATTTTTAGGTATCAAAACTCACGGTAGGTACAACTCCCGGGCAGCGCTCAAATTGCCTTCTGATGCTCCTACACAAAGCATCATCTCGTAATACTCTTCGTTACTCAGAGCCATTACTATAGCTAAAATCAGCTGCTTCGGTCATCGACATCAAAATAGGTACAAATAATAGGTACAAATAATGCGCGCCTATGAAAAGCCTTGTCTCTTGACATCGCCAACGCTTTCAACACCTTGCCATGGAGCTGCGTTAGGGAGGCGCTCGTGTATCACGAAACGCCTCTCTACCTCTGTCGTGTTGTCGGGGCCTATCTCTCGGAGAGGGCCATAGCTTTACCCAGCTGGCTCGGGCCAGCTCGGCGGGATGTTTCGTGCGGTGTTCCACAGGGGTCGGTCCTAGGGCCGCTTTTGTGGAACATCCGCTACGACTGGGTGCTGCGGGGTGCGTTGCCCTTGAGTCATTATTCTAATGGCGCAAGGAGGCGCTGGAACGGGACCACAGGCCTGTGTCTCGAGAAATCGAGGACCCAACTCCGCCAGGATCTCATAGAGTCATAGAGGGTGCGACTTGAGCAACCCAAGTGGGGTTCCACCATCATCGCGGCGGTGAGACCGATCATGGACAACTGGCTGCAGAGGCAGTTTGATGACCTATCGTATCGTGCGACGCAGATCGTTACCGGGCATGGATGCTTCGGTGGGTATCTGTTTCGCATCCATCGTGAGGTCACACCCCCGTGTGTTGACACGGGGGTGCGACCTCTGACTGCCAGGTTTCCGACGACGACACCGCACTCCAGCTCAGCGTGGGCGAGTCAGCGCCGGGACCTCGTAGTGGGTCTGGGCATGGATACCCTCTCGCTGGAGACCATGCTTCAAGTTCCGTAGTCAGCGGCAAGGGCGCCGCAGACTCATCTACGCCCAAGACCATCGACCTCCATGATCGGGGCCTGAGGACGGTGGGATCGCCACCCGCCGTCCTTACAGAAGCAGGCTAGAAGGGTTGCTGGCTGCGGGGCCTTTGCCCCATAGCACGCAACCAGATTCACTCACTGACGCGGGATAAAACCCTACCCCAACGACGCGGGATTCTCATCCCGACCAAACCCCCGCCGAGACCACAGAAGTGGTCAAAGTCCGCCGGGCGCCACTGGAAATACCTCCTGCGTGTGAACCAGAGACGCCCGGCAATGGACCTTAGAGCGGCCGCGGCCTTGGGCTGCGGAATTTAAAAAAAAACTATTCAGGGTGTGCTTATGTCCTGCCCCAGTTAAAAGGCTGGGAATTATATTCTGTACAAAACGTGTCAAAAGATTCGTGACGTAGACGAAACGCTGCGAGTTATGGCTGCAGTATTATGGAGAAATGAATGAGACGCGCGGTTGGCGGCTTGATTTGCGGTGGTATGCCACAGCTGGACTAAGTAACTCGATATTGCCTTGAATTAAGTGCGATCTTAGCTCAAGATATCATTCAGTCAAGAATAGGAGCGCATCCAGTTAACCAGAAAAGGAGAGAACTTGGCGAATTTCACACTATTTAATGTGAATATAGGAACAATCCCGATAGATTTAAATTATTATAAATTAATTAAAAGGATTTTCTACAAAAGATTATCCCGGGCAAGAGTCACAATTGAGTGCGCGTTTGGTATTCTAACAAATAAATTTCCTATTTTTACGAAAAGTATAGAGACAAACAAAAAACACGCAACATTGATTATAAAGGTAGCGTGTCTCTTTCTCTTATAAGATTGTGTAACAGACACAATCTTATAAGAGAAAGAGATGGAGACAGAGATGAAGATTTCCAGCAGTTTATTTCGCAGTTTGGAGACTCGAATAATCACAATAGCGTACGCAGGTCAAGACGGAATAATCGAGCTACGATTCAAGCAACTGGAATACGAGATCCATTCCAACTTTATTTCAATAAGCCAACCCAAGAATAGGTAGTATCTATGAAACCGTGAATATCTATTAAAATTGCATACGGCAATTTAATTTCATAGTTAATTGTAAAAAATATGTAATAAATACTTAGGTACCACTATTACCTGGAAATAGTTGTTTTATTTCTTCCCACAATGTTTTTTTATTATGCCTTTGTTTTTATATAAATATTTATGATGTAGATGTTTTGACATCCATATTGCTGGTCTACCCAGTATTTCACTAATAAATTATTCTGTATCCATTATGTTTAATATACACAACGCGCGTTAAAAAAAAAAAAAATTTGTTTCGGTCTCGCGATGTCTGAATGCGTCCACCGAGACCGCCGCACGCGCCGCTCTGAGCTGTGGCCACCTCGATACTTGCTAGTACATTTGTTCCACTCGCACACCGGGCAGCCCGTTGCTCCCGCGTCGCCCGCCGCACCGCAGGTCGCGCCGCAGTTCGCGTCGCTGGTAGCTGTGGCATACTTCATAAGTTGACTACCATTATTTTGTTTACGCCGCTCACCGCTTGCCGCGCCTCTCGCCGCGCCGCAATCCACGCCGCGCTTGGCTGTGGCCGGGCACTAAACATAGAGCTTTGTGAGATTAAATGAAGACTTCTACATGTCAGCATAAGCTAGCTAGCTCTTAGCGATTTACTTTACATTGCCATTTAAAGTGGCAATGCTATTAGCCTTTGGGGAAGCTTACAGATCGTCTATGATGTGGTCGAAGTATATATAGTATAATCAACATTTGTTTTCTAACATCGAATTCCTTATTTTACGAAATAACTATATAAGGTATATCACAGTCGCTCTCAAATTCAATTCTTCGAGTTCCAATTTCAAAAGTAACACAAACATGTGTTACGCATTTCTAAATACGAGTAAAAAGAAGGTGGGTACAGACGATTATTATCGCCATCGTGTTGTATGCCTGTATTAAGTACCTACCTATTGTTCAACGGACAATGGCCAACGGATACGTTATGATGTAAACATGTCTATATTGTTTGGACATAAGGAAAGATTTCCTGAAAGAAATCTATTGTATGAAAGTATCGGATTAATGACTTCCTTCTCAATCGCTCAGAAGTTCCTGTCTACAACCAAATGGCTTATAATTGGTTGAATGTGGTTGTAACAAGCGGTCGCTATTGGCTTTTCTCGTCCCGAATCCCCACAGATACCTAATGTGATGGTTAAAGGATTCTGGGGCATTTATTAATATAATGTATTAGTAGTTTACCAGTTATCTAGACAAGTCACAACACAAGTTTAAAAGAGTGTGGAACGTAATATAGAAACACGTTTGATCGACTCTACTGCATACAAAGTTGATAGAAATCTCTATTCTTAGACAGCACGTTGCGCCGAATACTTTGTTGGTAGACAATACTGTCCCTAGATATTTAGTCCGATTAGAAGGCACTGTCGACAGAGAGATATTTGGCCATCACTTTATAAAAAATGCGAAGTACAGGCCAGAAATTAAGACTTCGTTAATGTTACTTCACCTTAAAAAGTGTCTTACAAACAACACAAAAACAAGCATTTTCAACTAAAAATAACCCTTTTATAAAATATGCTCAAAAAAACAAGGCTACTGCCTCCTTTTATTCCCCGACTTATACTCAGCTGGTGCCACACGTTTTGTCTTTTTTGTAAGGAGGTTGAGAACCTGCACTATTTAGAGCCTGTACTTGGTTGTGAATGGAGTACTTTAAACTTTTCGAATCCTGCCGGTTTCTATTCTATTATTTATTAAAAATAATGTTTTTTATTTGGATTACAAAATGCTTGTTATTATTTTCTTTAACTTTATGAATACATGAACAAAGTGTCTTCGCCTTAACATACTCTAAGTATAGTGTTATTGGACACGTTCTTAGTTATCGTTTACATAGCATATTAGGTCAAAATAAGTTACTCATTAGTCAATAGGTTAGATTGTAATATACCTGTAATTAATGTATTGTTAGTATAATACATTAGGTACGAATAAAAAAAATAAAAAAAATCTTTAACAACCATAAGGCCCCTTAATAAGTACAACAAACAAAATTGTGTATTGAACCCTTGCCTACCTCCTCGAGTTTAAAGGCGTGATTATTTGTATGTATTTAGTTTTTGATCAAGGTGAAGTGTGATATAAAGTCCTGTAATATAATCATTAAAGGAAAGCACCCAGTGGCGTCTTTTTTTATTAGCGGCTCAAGACGGTACAAAAAATCTCCAGTATCTCATACAATGGTAACAAAAGGCCAGAGACGGAATTGTTCGCGTTACCAGGTCTATGTCACTCGCCTAACAACCGCAAAAAAATACGTGACGTCACCGCTAACTTGATGTTGTAAATCAATAAGGGCTGTCTCTTGTTTGTGACACGGCAATGACCATAGAGTTGATATTGAAGAATTAACGTCATAATTATTGGTCAAATTATGCTAGTATAATATTTTACTTTACTGGACAACCCTAACGTTCGAATGATGTTCTCTGTAAACAAAATAATGTGCTTTAATTAACGTCGGAGTGCAAGTTCTGTATGTAAGTACTATTCCCTATTCTATGATGTACATAAGTACTATTCCTTATTCTATGGCGTTACGTACAAGTGTATTTATATACGTACATTATATTATTTATACATACTTACGAGTATCTATATACTCGTAAGTATGTACGTAATATATATATTGTATATATAGGTATATATTGTATTACCAGGGTCTCTGTGTATATTTGCGACAAACTCGTCCGTTGATCGGTATGTGTATCGCATGCAGGTGAGTTTGGCTTGGAACCATAAGAACTAGGTGGGATCCCATTTAACGCCTATATACCCCAAATTACTACACATTTTGCGTCTTGAGAATAGCCGTTAAACCGTAGTTTATTGCTGTTACGGGGTACCATACAATAGAATATCAATATTTAGTGTATTCCGAACCTAAGTTCTATCTACAATCTCAATAGTCAGGGCTGCATTCGTAATCAAACTCAAAATTCTTTTGCAGCCAACGAAAAACAGAGGTGGTTACTCAATTCGACTTTTATACTTTAAAAAATACTCGTGTGACAGTTGTTTTATTATGTTTTTAGGGTACCGTAATAAAAGTCTCGTCATGACCGTATGCCCGTCCGTCCGTCCATCCTCGACTTTACTACGAAACGGTTGGTGCTAGAAACAGGAAACTTTGCATGGATAGGTATCTATCTATATATATAATACGCCAGTGAAGCCGCTTCTCCTCCTAAACTAAGAGTCGCACAGTCAAGTGTGGCACACCGTTGGAAAGGTCGTGGTCTCAAGTGGTGCGATAAGATTAGAAATTTGACAAAAAGTAAAAAAATTAAAAAAAAATATTACTTGCGTAGTTTGCGCTAAGGGTTGCTAGGTTTTTAATACGTCGTCAGAATGCTACAATAAAATGTTGCTTTTGGGGTGTGTGGGGACGGTATTTTACTCTCGCGTCTACTCTATCGTGTGGGGTATCATTAGATAGGTCTTTTAAATAACTCTGTTAGTTCAGGAGTTATAGAGGCTTTTATGGGTAACTATGGAACCCTATCATATGCGTGGTCCGACACGCACTTGGTCGGTTTTTAATATTATTAGAGTGACTAAGTGTTTGATTTTAATAAAAAACTGTTAAATAAAAATAAAAGCTTAGAGTTATCAAGCACCAGCCAGAGCTATAATTTATAGTTTCTACATATACTTTTATTCAGTCTTTGAGATAGACGACAAAGGGTTGAATTACTGAGTACTATTATGCATTTTCGTTGTCATTTATTACCGTTCTCCGTTTGTAGATAATTATTACGTGTTCTTGTATAATTACCAACGTTTTCGTTAACAAGCTAAAAGGGTGTATTTTCAGAGCCTGTTTACTTTAGTAATATGATAGCCGGGATTTTAATTCAAGTCGTTTGGTTTCAAGTACGGAACCAAAAGTCGTGTTTATATGTTGCAAAGTGTTAAGTACGAGTGTACCGATTGTTGGATTAGCTTAGAAATTCAGCGAAATAAAACGGCAGATGAACGGAGCGTGTACAACTGTATATTGAGAGAGTTAATGCTCAATTGTTACAAAAAGTTAACTTAAATCTACCGACAATAATTACGGTGTTTATCGGAATGCAATTACAGTATCATTTTGGTTTGTTATTAATAAAGGCGAAGGCGCCTTAACACCGATTTTACTAATCACTTAACAGATGCAAGTTGAAAATGTACCTATGTACTTGCACTTAACACTAATAAAAGTGTAAAGCGTTGAGGTACGGATAAATTAGACATTAATATTGCTAAGTCTTCGTAGCGAGTGGCTACAGAAAGCCTACGTGAGAGAGTGATGAGTTAGGAGCCGTAGCTCTCCAATTTTGAGTTTCATGCTAAAAATAATGTTTAAAAATTATTCTGTTCATAACTAATTATTGTCTTTGATAAATGGGTGCGTTGGGATCGAACCAAGATCTTACGGTTAGCGGAAATAGCTTCGCCCTTATTTGGATCAACACCAACAAAACTACTAATGGAACGGGCAAGTAAAACATATAGCATCACGCCTTTTTCCCCGAAGGGGTAGGCAGAGGTGTGCAAACACACCCACATCTCGCCAGCTATGTTAGGTCCCATGTAATAGGGGGCGAGCCTATTGCCATTTACCGGGCACAAGTTCCAGACTCTGGGATAATTATCTGGGTAAAATTCTAAAGAGAATTATACATTATCCACCAGACCCGGGAATCGAACCCGAGACCTCGAGCGTGGCAGTCCGTTCATAGTACTATTGTGCCACCGAGGTAGTCGAAGCAAGTACGGGCAAGTAATATGCCTCTATTGTGTGTATATGAGTGTGTGTTTACCGGAATAACAAAGGCCATGCAACGTTAGAAAAAACATTAGTCCGTCGGTATTTTCTTTTAACTTTTTGTCTGCAACACATCCAACACAGTGTGTTATCCTTGCTTTTTATTCTATGCGTTAAAATCTCCTAACTTTATACTGTCACTAAATGCTTGTATCAGCTGCAGCAGGTTATGGCAGGATTAAAATGTGGGCAGCAGCTTAGGGGTCTTCGTGTTTTACAAGTATTTCAAAAAGTATATTTTAGAGGAACATTACATTGTTTAGTACAATACCTTTTAAATTAAAACTGATTAAATTCTAAACAACATGAATATTTCATGAGTATTCCAAATGTTTGTAACTTTTGCAAATGTAACAAAGCATAGTTAGAATAAAAACGTCTTTACTTTTTTGTGTCAGTCCTTAATTTGAATAATATAATATAAACTAGTGTCAGTAATAACTACCAGATAGATAAATTAATTTCCACATTTTTACACAACAGATTTCCAATCCCATACTCGTACTTAAAATTCACTACAGTACGTAAATAACAGTTGCTAGACATTTTCCTAGCAACTGTTATTTACGTAAAGTTCCTAATAGAAATGCTGATTATCGGTTGCTATTTTCCAAGTGGTCCCATTTTAATTTGGTCCCATTCTGACAATTATTTTGTACCATTTCGGTAATTTGAAGTCGGTTGTTGTGTCAATTTTAGACATGTATTTTCGACGATCAGTCTGTGACCACGGCCGGTGTAACCTGGCCGAAACGTCAGACAATAAAAGGTATGCACATCATACGCCGTTTTTCGTGTTAATTTCCGTGTTAATGTAAAATTTAGGTTTTCAACCACTCTTTATGTACACTAAATATTAATTTTATTGTTCGCAACGTCTCCTGTTCGGCCATATGGTCGAACACTAGTCTTCTTATTTGACGCTCTTTCCTAGTGACACGACTGGCTGTTTGGCTTCTATATTCGAAATTTTAATAATAGCCTATTATGGCCTCGTCAAAAAAAATTATAAAGTTCCAACTTACTCATTTACGTTAAACTAACAATGGTGTTGATCGTGTTCATAGCTGATACTCTACAGCACTCACTCATAAACTATTTGTTCTGCACAAATTCTACTCCTCCAACTTAGCAGAAAACTACGTATATAAACCCTTGTGGTAAAGACGCTAGGACCTTATGATTAGAGCGCTCGCGGCCATTTTAAAGATGTTTCGAAACTTTTGATCACCACTGCTTTTAGCACTAAGCTATTCTTAGTGCTAAAAGCCTTCTTTTTGTTCTTGAGAACCAACCGCCAATGTTGCAAATTATGGGAACATTGGCAGTCGTGTTTTACAGATTTGAAAATTCATATTCAATTTTAGTACCGATAGACCTATGTAAATATGTAGTATAATATTTTGCATATTGCATTTTTCAATCAAATATAATAATAAAAATACTTCTGCAAATTGAATTCAAAAACAATTAAATATTGTTACACGTTCAAAGTTACTTTAAATAAACAACACAAATAGTAAATAGATAGTAGCTCTGATGTCAATACCGACTGACTAGCCTTGGGCACCTTGGGTATCATTGTTTCTCGTTCCCGATCCGAACAAAAGCACGTACAAACTTGCTACTAAATGAAACTTGTTCAACGTGCATCCAAACCGTACCTTACCTTCAAATACTGTCAAACTGAAACGATACACTGAAAACATGACGTCATGGCTGCTAATTAAAAAACAACGGTGAAAGAACCTCTTTTCGGACTGCACTAATTGGGTGGACTAGGGAGTTTAAATAACTAAGTCGCCAGTTATTTTTACATGCACGGGGTGAACTATCAGACGGACGTGGCTCTGGCAAAAATACAAACGTGCCCCAAAATGGCCCAAGGCATGTCCCCTATTACGTGTACCAACAGTGTACTTAACTGGCTAAATGTGCGTACGCCCAGATTTAGCCAGTCGTCTATGTGAGTCACAGAGCAACGAATTTCGGACTTGCGTGTGAGTGAGTGTGTGTGTGATTGTTTGACTGACTGTAGAATTGTCGGAGCTTAAAGGTTATGACTCGACTCCCAGATTAAAAATTACTTTTCGGTCACCAACAAATAGGGTGCTGATTAGCTGTAGGTACTCTTAACGTCTAAAGATCAGTGACTCTTTTGGGGCCAAGGGATTTCAAATAAAATCGTACATTTCCGTAACATTTAATAGGATAACTTGGAAAGTAATTAACGTCACGATTGTGAATACCATTTACGATTGGACACGGACAATATGTTTGTTTTACACTTAACTGGGTTTAATCTACCAACACAATGATTCAGTTCGTTAGATCCATACTGGTGTCGGTTGTGGAATTCGTTGAGTAGAAGTTATTGTTTGAATTTTCAGAGTTGTAACACAACTGTAGCAGATGTTTTATAGTTGATTCGGAGACAAAAAGAATCGGTAAAATGTATTGGTATTTCATAGAAGCTGTCCAATACCTACTAAGGGTTATTTTCACAGGTTGATATCGCGAATATGTGGAGGAATTCTTTGATACCTATTTGTGGATATAAAATTTTAGATGTACTCGTAGTAAGTCTTTACGCATATAAATAGTACAGATACATATTTCTAGAATTCCGCGTAATTATTAAACTACCAATTATTGTAAAATGGTATGATTAACTGTTTTCTTAGTCGTCATTCATTAGTCCAATTAATGTAGTTTATGAAACCTTGTATTACATTATTAACCGAGTCACAAAGTTTTCCCTGAACAACTCATTTGCTTTACGCCTAAGAAGGCTTTGTTCCGCATTTACGACATAGCGGTTTTCCTCATTGGCTATCGATTTATGTAAATATATATCCAACATTATGCCGGCATGTTGACTACTAAAGAAGTTAAATCATTACAATTATAGGTGTCTCGAATTATATAGGTTAGTCATATATAGGTCGATAGAGACTGATTCTTAAAAATTGAAATATCGTAAGTTTAAGTTTCTCCCGGAAAGCCACCTGTGGAGTATACGAGCAAATGACAAACACTACCTATTTGTTTTATTGATTTCAAACTTTTATACTCCTACCTATCTATTATAGGGAAGGCACGAGGAAAATCTGTTTTTAAAAAGTGACAGCCATATTTTGATACACTTTTATTTTAAGCTCAAGTCTGGCATGGGTATGCGTTGTTTTATAGACAATTGTTTAATATAATTTCATATTACAGAAAAGGTTTGGCATAATTTCGTTTCATAGAATAATCAATATACAGAATACTTACTTTAAAGAATTTTAAATCATTGAATTTTGTTTCATATAAAGTTAAACATTAGAATAATCATTTCAATATCAAATCAAATATTCTTAATCATTATATTGTTTATTTAATAGAAAACTTATTACAAAGAATAACCTAACCTATCCGAGTCGGGGTGCCTTAAACTATACATGGGACAATTTTTTTATAAACCAAACAATTGATGCGTCTACAAGGTCGACGGAGGTGGTTTAATATTCTTTAAAAAATAATTCTACAGTTCGATAAGTTTGTTAAACAAAAAAATGTGATTAAAAATTCGTTCAATTGTGTTTCTGTGAAATATGTTTCATTGTAGTAAATTGTTTTTGAAACAACAATATTCGAAATAAAAATATAAGAACCAAATATTATATGAAACATTTTCTATGAAACGAAATTCTATGAAATTTCTTTCTACGAAATAAGGGGCTCCCGTCTGGCATACCTAAATATCTTACATATGAAGTGATTAAGTACTAAAAGTTTGCAGGTCCTGAAATGGTAAAGAGAAAATAATACAAGTCTTTATTTGTACTCTATGGTATATGGTATAATGATGCAAGGATTCTTTATCCTTGCACCATTTTGTCCAATTTGAAAAATACATATCTCATACTGGATCTTAAGAATAATATCAATCATGGAAATCATTTGAGTTTAAACAAATTAAAATGAACTAAGAACAGGTTTATTAATTATGCTTTTAGAAATAGTTTACGGTTATAAAGAGCGAATGCAATCACAGACAGATCATAAATCAAGAAGCGCCAGCCTTAGCAACGTTATGAAGCAAGCTTGGAGAGAGTAGAGGTGCAAACAAACTTAAAGTTAGTTCGTTTTATGAATATGACAGTTATTAATTAGAGCATTTGCTAAAGCTCACATTAAGAGTCGGAATATACTATTTAGCCTCTGACTTAAAGATACTAAAATAAAGATGTAAAACTATTCCTGCCACTCATAAAGCTACGTCTTAACTACCAAAGGAGTAGGACAGAAATGTTCATTGAGAGCATACATCCCTGAATCCAAATGGAGCGTATGTTACTAAAAAATTATAGGCAAGTCTTCCATTTGCATCCACGTCGTCACGTCCACGTGTATTTAGATCCACACGTCCAACCCTAGAGGACGAATCGTCAGTGAGAGCCTTTACGCCCATATTTTAAGACACTTTGTTGGTTTGGTGATGGACGAGCCCTGCCGTTTCCGGGTACTTTGAATATATTTCTCCAGGACTTATATTATGTCACAGGTACACTAAGGCCTCGGAAATGTTAATAGTCCTATCCCACGATTTAGGAATGTGCGTAGTAAAATGTAAGTGTGTGTAGCGTTTTGGTTAAGACGTTGGTCTAAGCATTTATTTGTAAATCGTATGGCAAAATCCTATTGGGCTGCAAGAGAAACTTTACCAAGAACAAGTTAGAAGTACCTAGATTTAATAACTACTACGGTCGGTGGACAATAGAATATTTAGTTCCTAAGCTCATGAACGAAATAAATCACGATTACATGCGACAAATAAATCCTAAAAATTATAAAGCAAAATATAAAAATCACTTTTACAACATCAACCAGCCTGTAAAAAGTTGTTTACTCCAACTTCGTTTACACAAACCGGTCACAGGTACCTACTTACGGTGCAGCGGTGACGCCTGCACATTCTAGTATAAAATAATAATAAATGTATCAACCGGCCGGTTTACCCAAGCGAACTGATGCTTACCTCTAAAAACATAATGTTCAATTTACCCTGCATGAAACTCTTAGCTAGTATTTTATTTTGTGATTCTATTACATACCTACATTATCTACTTATTGCCGAATCGCAGTTAGACTGGAAAGCCGACCCCAACTGAGTTGGGAAAAGGCTCGGTGAATGATGATTATCTACTTATTGTACCCACTTTATTAGTCATGTGTACGATACGAATGTGAGTACCGATACAAACCCTTCTGGTTTACTGGTACAAAACAGATTGTAAAATGTATTTACCTTTTTGTATAATTAAATAAAAATAAAAGGAAGCATAGCCAAGATATAATAATATGTTAATGTTAAAACAGCAGCACAAAATACAAAAATACTTATTATCACTTATGGCTTAAAGTTACCGCCAAAAGTTTCGAATAAACTGAAACATCTCACAAATTTAATTTTTTTTTTTTTATAAAGTCTGTAATAGACATTCTCGTTTTGTTTTGGAGATAATTGATTTGGACTAAATTCATTTTCCTAACACGTTATTCAATACATCACAGTGACGTCAAATTCCATGCACAACGGGAATATATAATTGGATTCGACGTCTACTTGGACGAGACTTCATAAGTTTTACTACATACTCGTATTATAAAATAAAGTCCTCCGCCGCGTCTCTATATCTTTCTGATCGCGAATAACTCAAAAACTACTCCACCGATTTTCATGCTGTTTTCATCAATGGATAGAGTGGTTCTCGGGTTAAACAAATACTTACCGAAGCCTCACCGATTACCATGGTTGCTCAAATCGCACCTTTCATGTCTCCATGAGATCCTGGCGGAGTTGGGACCGCTGAGCCTCGATTTCTCGAGACGCACTCATGTGGTCCCGCTCCACCACCTCCTGCTGCTATTGAAACAATGACGCAAGAGCTTTGATTTCCAGGTCCCATGCAGGGGATGGATCTAAGTATGAATAGAGAAGTATGCAAAGAAAACCAGCCGAGTGCGAGTCGGACTCGGCGGATACCAAAACGACAAAAAAGTCACATTTGTTGTATTAAATATTTATTAAATAAATAAATTATTTTACTTAAATATTTATAACATTCTATTTTTAGTACCTATTTGTTGTTATAGAGGCAACAGAAATATATCATCTATGAAAATTTCAACTTTCTAACTATCACGGTTAAAGAGATACAGCCCAAGTCAGACGAACGGTCGGACAGCGAATTCCAGTAATAGGGTTTCCGTTTTACCCTTCGGGTACGGAACCCTAAAAAACTACTGGACAATTTGAAAAGATTTAGAACAAATAAATGAGAGATAAAAATTATTGACGAATGATGAAGCGAAGCGACCGAAGTCTCCGTTTCAACTTGCAGACTAGGGAGAATTTCTTTCGTCTGTACCTCTACATCTATCTATCTATCTACGGGTTCTGTCAGATCATGTTTGAGGCCGTATTTATCAACCGATTTGCATGAAACTTTACACACACACTCCTTGCTTACAATGAATAACATTTGAATGATATTTTTTGAATTGGATTTCAAATGAAAGAGTAATGAAGAAAATTGAAGAAGAAATTTTCTAAACAAAGCCGCTCCCGAAGTCTACGTTTCACAGAACCACTAGTAATAGTGATATTCAGCTTTATTGACTGAGGGAGCAAAGCGACCGAAGTCTCCGTTTCAACTTGCAGACTGGGGAGAATTTCTTTTGTCTGTACCTCTACATCTATCTATCTACGGGTTCTGTCAGATCATGTTTGAGGCCGTATTTATCAACTGATTTGCATGAAAGGAGAATGTTCAAAAGCTGTTTCATTTTTAAAACCCTAAATAAAAAGTGTATGGCTACCTAAGTAAATTGATAAATCATATCATACAATCTTTTAATTCACGCGAACAAAATCGTATGTTTAAACTTTGATAATAATTCGTGGTGTAATCGTTTTTATTGTCTTCTTACTCAAATGCACTATGTCGGACCGGATGTCATGATTCGAATTCATAGACAAATATCATAAGAGTATCGGATCGAATGATATGAAGAGGTGGTGTAGTTCTTACTAAACTTTTTGAAAATATTATAATCGACATTTTGAAATTCTGTTTTTTTTTTGTAAGAAAACTACAGATTTAAAGTAAAAGTATGTTTTTTCATAAAGCAAATTGAATAACAGACTCAATTTACTAGTTTTAATAATTAAATAATGTAAAACAATGTTTTGAAGATTTACATAAAGTCCAGGCTGAATTGACAAATAATAAAAAAGCAATTAAATCAAAAGTCAAAACAAAAGTCCTCTTGACAATTTGGTATTTTTAGAAATTCTCTTCTTATCTTAGATTATTTATTCGAAATTATTATAAAATCTAAGGGATAAATATGTAATGTTTCTCGTAGTAATTCACAGACATTGGTGATTAATATCGTATTTTAGTATTGTAGTTTCAAGCAATGTTTACAAAACACTATTCGACTCGTTGTTTTTGTCCATATTATGCAAACTATTCCTAAGAGATAGGAGTATGACTGAAGACCTTACTATGGACTACTATGGAGTATCAAAAGCGATAACATCGATACCAAGATTCAACACTACATTTTTCAGTGACACCAAGATTTACCTTGATGAATTATTCTTGGATGATTGCAATAAGTAGATCGTAAATGCATTGGTTTACATTTAATATTACACTGAGAACAAAACGAAGCAGTGCGCTGCGGTCATTATACCTACCGAGTTACCTAGTAGGAGGGCAGTGGATGTAAAAGTCAATAGGAAGGAGGAATATTGTTATAGACTGTTATGAGTTAATTTTTAAAATAATAAATGACATCGAACTTAGAAAATTCCTTTTAATTACTACGTTTACTTAAATATATTTTCTATGTATATTGTTTGTAGGTACCTATTTAGAAATAAATATTCCTACCTATGTATGTTTATCAGTAATCTAGATCATAGATACGTGATTCGGTATATGTGGTTGATTGGTTATAAGTAATACAAGCTTAGGCTAGATGACGTGTGAGAATGTCCAAAATAAATATTTATACCTAAGGGTATACAGAGGCATTTGTACATCCACTTTTCACCAGGGGCGTACATGCCCTTTATTTGCCAGTATCTTGTCCGCTGATCCACAGGTGCATCACTTACAAGTGGGTATACCCAATGATGTGGCCGCCCCATTGTCAGGGTTATTTATAAGTGTGTTGGAACTATTACTTCTAGCTTATTTGAATTAAATCCATGTTCAACCATGTAACAATTAGCACTTTTTGGACAAAATTGATTTGACGGATTGATGGACATTTGCTTCAAAACTAACCTCTAATTTTAACGGCAAAACGCAGAATGAAAGAAAACCCCACAAAATAACAGAATATTTTTTATTTCTTATGAAAGTACGATATCAATCCAATTTAATACCCGATTTTCGCTATAACTAGGTTTATTTAAATGACTGTGGTTGTAGTACATTTAAAATGGAACAGTAAATTATCGTGAATGACAAAATTACACCCTAAATCTCAAATTATGAAGAAACACAGAATTTTACATTCTTATATCTGCGTCAAAACTAACACATTGTCAAAAAACGCTGGTCGAATATGTAAAATTGAAAACATATTTATTAAATGCAAGTGAAACTTGGGAAAGTACAACTTTTCACGTGGAAAGCCGAGTTTCAGTTCCAAGTTCATTAATATTAGATGTTATTTGTTACGGCAAATTCACAAGTCTAATTTCCATATTTTACTCGATAAATTAACAACAATATTCATTTCGCCAAGTAACGCCAAGTCGGTAAACTAGTTACGGAGATGACACGGACAGCTGTGAAGCCGGATGCTGACTACTGAATATCTAGCCCACTTTAGTGTCGGATAGTCGGTTATTCCACCGAACATTGTCAAGTTCTCGTAAATAGAATGCTAACTATGAAGCGGGATAAAATCACCAGTCTTTACATAAATTATAGTTATTAAAAATCCATATCCATATTTAAATTATATTCTACTTGAATCTAGACATTTTCTCGTGATAAAGATCATTTCCAGTTACCTAGAGTTCTCTTAGCTAGTAGATCTCATCGCTTTTTGTGAGAATTCAGTCATCCATATAATGTAATATTTTGGTGCATGTGTTCATTTACAAATTCATACTAATCACTAAAATTACGTCTCGAAGTGCGAGGTTTCTAGATCAAATATTTCAGAACTTAAATTGAAATAATTAAAGTAATGTTCCCTTTTGATTGCTGAAGCCACAAGTAAGAAAATGTTGATTTATTGCCACGTGACGTGAATTAAAGGAGCAATGAATTGGAATTTTCTTATAACAGTCGTCTTTGTAGAATCACAGGCCACTGACGGCCTCGGTGGCGCAGTGGTATGAGTATGCGACTGCCGTCCCTGAGGTCCCAGGTTCGATTCCGGGTCGAATCAAATTATTTGTGCGATTCACAAATGTTTGTTTCGGAGTTTGGGTATTTTCTATGTATAATATGTATGTATTTAGAAATATACAAGTATGTTTATCAGTCGTCTAGATCCCATAGCACAAGCTTATATTAGCTTAATTTGGGCTAGATGACGTCGTGTGAGAATGTCCAAAAATATTTATAACATTTAATTGCTGTATTTGTAAAGGAAGAGTGCTAGGGA
Organism: Nudaria mundana; assembly: GCA_963556515.1. NCBI lineage: Eukaryota > Metazoa > Arthropoda > Insecta > Lepidoptera > Erebidae > Nudaria > Nudaria mundana. Next base: position 16,093,436 of record OY748286.1, on the reverse strand, counting down.
CCCTATTATAAACCTGCAGGCGGTACACCTGATGACTGGTGGGCGAGGCAAACATACCCAAAGAGCCCGGCAACAGAGATACGTTAAAGATTGTGTCGTACGCGTAATCAACGCCTCTGTCTACCTTTGGGGAAACAGGAGTGATTTTATGTGCGTTGTCTTGTTGACTCAGAGTTCGGTGGATTGTGTCTGATCTGGTGTGGGGACCATAGCGTGATAGTTCCAAGAAAATAATACGGTTACGTCAGTGCCGGACAGTTACGACACCTTCATTTGTCGAGGTTTACCTTTATCAACACATACGTTAATATGTACGGTACTCGACCCTCAAAGCCCGCATATGTGACCTAAATCCGTCGGCGCCCTGGGGTTATTCTTTGTCCGTTACCCGGGACGCCCGGCAATAGACGATGGATTAGCCATAGTCGTATAACACATAAGTACGTACGTACGTGCCGTTTGGGATAGTCTTTCAAGGAAAGGTCGTAGGTGCATTGTTGGGTAGTAGGTAAATTATTAAGCTCTAGTCATAAGGAAACTTCTGCTACATAATATTATTGGTAGTATAACGGCATTTTTGTTTATTTAAAGTGAAGTAAGTTTCCATGAAGCCTTTATAAATATATTGGCTCTTTAGATGCTTACGCAACAGTTTAAAATTGCTCTGTATGGGTCGACAACACGATCTGCCTATCACTAACGTCTAGAAAATATCAAAAGTTATACTTACTATTGTTAGCCACGGAAAATTATCTAAAATACAAACATTTTATAGATAAAGTGTTCTTTTCCGTTCACAGTGATAAAGAAACAAATAGAAAAAGATTGATTCCAAAAAACGGAAAAGTATGTGGGGATCAGTTTCTAATATACCTACTTATGTAGAAATTAGGAGGTTTACGCAAGATTCAAATGTTTTCGGTACATACAATGCAAAAAAAAATTTCAAAGCCTAATCACTACATATTATAAAACAAAGTCCTCTGCCGCATCTGTATTTCTGGTTATAATAAACTCAAAAACGATTGATGATTTAACGCTGTTTTCACCAATGGATGGTTCTCGAGGAAGGCTAAATATGTTAGCGGGCTAAGCCGCGAGCTACGAGTACTAGTCTAAACTACTTGTAAAGCTGAAGAGCAATGGAATGATAGATGAAGCATACATCTCTCCTATTCAGGTTATCTCACTATAACATATTTTATAGAAATGAAATTCGTCCTTAAAAAAATATTTGCGAAGCTATATGTTGTTACGGGCGACAGACGCCGACGCGACGGGAACAATAATTACAGGCGTCAGGAGCGGGAAAAATTCCAAATTACCACACGGACGAAGTCGTGGGTAACCGCTAGTTTAAAATATTAGTAAACTTAAATCAACCAAAAGTGAATAAATATGTTCTGGGATGAAGTATCTTGTAACCTGGGTAAAAATTGTTTGGAAATACAGGTTTTTTTTGCACCACATTGCTGACTGGTGGCTGTGTTACAAAGAAATTGTTATATGCCAACCTTACCTGGTAGAAATAGTTGGAGATAAAATAATTGGTTGAGAAATGCAATGTCATTAATGTCCGCGCTCTGTAGCAGTTTCTACGTCCATTTCTCAGAAGCAGAATTTTTAGTACATTATCTAATCTGTAGTTTCAATCACAAGTGTGTTGACCGTGATAGTGTAGAGAACAATTACAGTAGGGTGTTAGATAAAGGAAGCGTAATAAAACTGACATTAACTTGTTTATTCACTCGATTTTAAAAATACCTCTACATTACGAAAGAGTTTTATTATTGTTGTTATTTTTGTTGTAAACTTTGTTTTTTTGTGCATCAATTGTGTTGAAAATCCAATCTAGATAAGGACTTACCGGCACGTACGCAGCAACAAGTATTGGATGAAGCGTAACCATAATGCCTACTATTTTGCTGTTAGGACTTATCAAAGGCCCACCAGCGTCGCCATAACATGCTGATTGTTTCTTTACACATTTTGGTGCTACGCATATTAGTGGGTACGATATCTTGTCTAAGAAACTTCCTTCACATGCCAAAATCACACCTTTACCTACTTGTAGAGGTCTAATTTCATCCTTTGGTGTAAAAGGCCCGTCATGTACTTGTCCTCCACCCATGTACAATACCTCTGTTCCTATCAGCGATTGATAGTCTGTGGCTAATAGCTTTCCATAGGATGTTAGGTCTACATTTCTCACTCTTGCTAAAGATATATCGTTTAAATCTATTTGGCCGTTATTGTATGAATACACATAGTGCGGATGCAACATTACTTCGAGTATTTTGGAGTAAAATCGTGTATCTATTGGTACTACCGTGAGATTTTTATACCAAATGTACATATACTCTAAGTCACCTGGAGTTTTATAGGACTCGACACAATGAGCTGCAGTTAAAGCCCATTTATTGCTTATCATAGAGCCTGTACACTTTCTGTATACGATTTTATCTCTTATAGATGCAAGTATAACTACATACTCGTATTTACCGCTAGGCAGATCGCTACCACCAATTATTCGTAGCTGATTTTTCACTTTGTCGTTCATAGTTTTCTTGAAGACACTTGTCAGAAAACATATTACAGTAACCAGTTTACAAATCACATTTGTCATGATTTAACTTAAGTAGGTATAACTAGAAAAATAGCTATTTAGGTATTTCAACATTCTATATACACCGTTTGGTGAAAACTATTTCGTTTTATGATATTACGATATTGATTCTGTGTATATATTACCTTTTACTATTGGTTGTTATTGTTTGATATTGTATTTATTTTCATGCACGAATAAACAGCGTGTGCGTAGTATTTTTCAAAAGGATTTATTGGTTCAGACTATGCGGGGTATAAAATATACAATTTTACAATGTTTGTGTAAGCAACGAGAGGCGAGTATTGGAGATAACTGTGATTTTACAACTGAGAACGTTCTTCGTTTTAGACTTCATCTGTTTAGATGATTGGGACTTTAATAGAAACTCTTTTAAAGTAGTAACAGAGCACAGCTCACCAAAATTTATTTTTTATTTACTTGTGGAATTTGTCAAATACAGTATTCAACCTAAAAACGTAATCATAACAATCAAACGGATTAGGCGTGCACACTAAGCGTTATAATATGCATATTTTAGAGCTATGTTGCGAAGCGTATGATCAAACTAGTCCAGAAAGTCAACTGTGTAACATTACGCCCCGACTGCAGAATATGTGCAATAGGTATGTACATAGGGCCTGGCTGGTGGAATTAAGGTTCGGATGACAAAATTGTTGTTAACTGGATATATGATGCCCAGTAACGCCAATAGGGGACAAATAAAACTGCTGGCAAAATGTGGATGTGCAATGCACTTCTGCTGACCTACTCTTATGACCTACTTGTATAACTTTATAGTTACGGTCTAGATTCGCTTATAAGAGTTATTCGGTCAACTAAATATTAACAGTTACACGTGACACATGTAAGAGTAGCGGTTACGATTTTTAGGTATCTTTAGAATGTACAAAGGTTAAATTGTGAAATATCTACTAAAATAGAAACACTATCTACTGAGTAGAAACAATATCTAATGAATCTAAGTAAGTCTAAGACATTTACAGTAAAGAAAAAGACATCTACGATATTTGCACTGACTTCATCCAAATTGTCCAAATTCTACTTATATAATTTGAGTACTGCAAATTTTAAGCATTCTTCATGTTAAGTTAAACATTTGATTTGAAAAACACTCTCCTGAAAACTAGTGATTTTGTAGATTTGTATTTTATTGCCGTCGAATTTTATCTCAAAAAGCATGGAACTTATCATGATCCTGTAAATGAAAAATATCGCTCGTGAATTGTCAATCATAGTTGGGTCCACGATACTCCTAAGCAAAAACGTGTAATGCCCAGTATGAATAAAAATTATGGGTAGAAATAAAATTGGTGCGTATTTTTACTTAGTTATTCTTTTGTTTTTTATTTTTGCGTATAGTCGACAAGCAATGAGCGCAAATAAAAGAATGAGCAGCCATCTCGGATATACATACAACTCGTGCGAATTAACATGGCACCTGGCTCTAACGTATGACGTTTAAAGTAATGAGTGCCAAAAAATCTACTATACTACTTCTTTGTAGGCATGGAATGAAATCACAATAACTGGTTATAAATCACGTGATTTCACCAATCATAGATCACTGCGGTGAGTGGACTGGGAACTCACGGCGATTGTGATTGTAAATAGTGTTTCGTATCGTATCGCAGTTCACAGCGTTCTTCGGTGACTGTGAACAGTGATTCGTATCGTATCGACGACACTCACCGCTCTTCGGTGACCGCACTCAGTCACGTCACGGTCGCTCTCGCGCTTGTAATTCACCTCTGCCTAACCCTCCGGGGATAAAGGCGTGATTGTACGTATGTTGAACTTTTGAGGGCTCCAACTACCCGTAACGACTACCATAGATGTTCGTAAGGCAACCAGGACCGACGCGGCTTAACGTGCTCTCCGAGGCACGGAAATATCTAGACCGATGCAAATAGACATATTTCATGCATTTATATTTGCACTGAGCGGGAATCAAACCCGCGCCTCCTGCGTGGCAGTCGCGTGCACTACTGCCACGCCACGCCACGGAGGCTGTCAAAAGTGTGGCAGGGAAATTTAATAAAAACCAATCTATACTTATAATAAATATGTAGAAGTAAAAATTCTGTACATTGAAGATATCAAAAAAATAAATGGCAGGGGGTGTTACTAGACCGACACAGAACCCAAAAATGTGATTTACAAAATTTTTGTCTGTCTGTCTGTTCAGGCATCACGCAAAAACTACCGGTTCGATTACGATGAAACTTGGTATAATTATTCTTTAATATCCTGGGCACCACACTTGGTACTTTTTATCCCGGAAAAGTATATACAATAAAAACAAACTTAATTTTGCGGTTCGATACCTAGACCCGAGTACTGTACCAACCGCAAATAATAAGTTTGTCGTAGGTTTTTTTTTTATATTGGGTTCGCCAAACTGACGCCGCCCGCCTGGTGGAAAGTCGTGACGACGTCTAGCGATTGTGGGCCACTCTCACAGCACACAATACTATAGAGAGTGGCCCTCAACTTGACTACCTACTGATGTGCCTCTTCACGCTCCGCTTAAAGAACCCAGGGTTATATGCGCGGTTATATGCGCGGCAGAGAAAAGAACGTTTAAAACGTTCGGTTTTCGCGAACATGCTATCCACTGTGTGGGAGTGGCATCTCTGCCCGGCACGCGTTGTTCGGGATCGGAAGAAAGAGGGTGGGATCAGATTGAAGAGCTCTTCAGAACAGGTTACGTCACCCGCAGTGGAGTTCGCTAAGGGGCGCTGCACACAGCTAAGATACTATAATATTTTAACTTAAGATATAATATCGCTCTCCATACAATTCAATGGACTATCACACACGACGTAGATGATAAATAATATGTCATATTTTCGTATCCTAAGATGAATTTTTATGGTACTCGTATAATACAGAATATAATAGAAGATATAATAGATAAACTGGCGTAGGGGGCTTTATGAACGCAATAAATTTCAAAACAATGGTTTTTAGAACTTTTGTCTGTTTGTCTGAATGTTTGAACACGCTAATAAATAATAAATAAATAAATAATAAATATGTTAGGACAATCCACACAACGCCATCTAGTCTCAAACTAAGCAAAGCTTGTGATATGAGTACTAGATAAACTGATATAAATACTTATATACATTTTTTTTGTAAATACATACATATTATACATAGGAAACATCCAGACTTCGGTACAAACGTATGTGTTTGTACACAAAGTTTGTCCCGACCGGGAATCGAACCCGAGACTCCGGCGTCGAAAGCGGATACACTACCGACCACGCCACCGAAGCAGTCAAAAGTAATCTCAGAAACGATTTGATTTTTTGATTTGAATTTGCGGTTTGGTTTTCAACCGCTTCATAAATAAAAAAGTTATGTAGATCTAAAGTAACACGCAGGCGGAGCTGCGGGCAACAGCTAGTAACAAATAAAGTTCCAAACGTAACAATAACAAAAACTCAGTAACAAATTACTCAAACGGAACGAAATGTGCAACGGCGAGTGTGACGCTGAATTGACGCTCTGACGCTACCGGTCTCGCCGGACGATAGCGGGGCCCCGCGCGGGGAAGCGGGAGGAGGGTTCTTTTCGAGCCAGGTGCCATGTTAATGCGCACGGCTTGTACGAATAACATACTTTTCCTTATTCGGTAGAATGTCTATCTCAATTTATCGTTCTCTTTTATGAAAACGTTACGTGGAATATACGTGACAGTTTTAATTAAAATCGTATGATCATTGACTACAAATAGAACATCCAATGTGTTTGATAATGTCGTACCTAACTTCTTTATTCGGCGAGATAGTAGTTTTAACTACATGTTACACTGAAATATATCTATAAATTCCATTCAAATTGTAACTGGCCCAAGCTTTATCGATCTTTACGTGAGCAAAAACACGGTTTTATACGTTTTGTGTTTACGCTGTTTGTTAACACAGTTCTACAATTCTGACAACTTGACATCTCTAAACTACACCATCTTGATGACTTTTATCCTTAAAGAGGTTGACAGAGAGCTTCATTGCGCTCACAGTCCGTCAATCACTTGATCCCACTTAATAGGGGGCGGGTCTGTTGCCGTTGCTGGGCGCTTTGAGTATTCTTGCCAGAGCCTCTCGCAGCAGGAGCACCGCATCCTCAGATGAGGATTCTGATAGTGCCCTTAGCAACCTAAAGGTCGTTTCAATGTCACACGTATTTTACAGCAAACCAATATTGATATTATTGGTTTACCGTAAAATGAAATGAAATGATTTATTTATTTGTATAGGTCACTAAATGGCTCTTACAAACGTCAGTAAGTACTTAAAATAAAAAATGTCATTGCTTCTATATTTACATGTACTGCCAGATTCGCAAAGCAATAAGTAGAACCGAGAGAAAGAACCTGGCAATAAAACTCTCGGTCACTCTTTTCAAATAATTGACTCATTTACACATTTTCTTAAGACTAAATGTGGACGAATGTACATTGGTGTCGTGTCAAAATCAAAAAGAGTGTACAATACAACAAAAAAAAATTATAGTCTACTAAGTACAAAATATGCTACAATTACTTCATTTTAGGAGGCGCCTGCACCATGCTCAAGCCAGACACTTTTATCATTAAGGTAATCAACTGTCTTATAATATGCTTTTTGACATAAAGTGGTCTTTATAAAGGTTTTAAATTTATTGTCGGGCATACAAAGGACCGATTCAGGCAATTTATTATAAAAGCGTATACCTTCCCCCTTGAAAGAATGACTAACCTTGCTAAGCCGATAACACGGAGGGAGTAGTTTATTTTTATTACGTAGATTTCTGTCTGTAACGTCACTTACTTTAGTATAGCTAGATATATTTTTCCTGACATACAGTATGTTATCAAATATATACTGGGAAGCTACAGTTAAAATATTAATATCTTTAAATCGCTCCCTAAGAGAATCTCTTTCACCTAAACAATAAATGGCACGGACTGCCCTCTTTTGTAATATAAAAATTGTTTCTATATCTGCTGCATTTCCCCAAAGTAGTATTCCATAGGACATCAAGCTATGGAAGTAACCAAAGTAAACTAGCCTAGCAGTAGCTACATCTGTCAACTGCCTAATCCGTCTCACAGCATATGTAAATAAAATGTATAATTTGATGGTGAGGAGGTACTTTAACAGATAATATATATATATAATATAATAGTAGAAGTTAACAAAGGGCTATCTTGTTTCAGATCAAAGCTCTAGAAGGAAAATTAAGTTAATCGGATTCTTGGCGAGAGGTAAGTGGCACAGATGGCAGAAGAACTTTATGCGTATACCTATTAAAACTTGGCTCAACATCCCTACCCGAGCTATTTCTTCGAATATTTACACGTCCTTCGTCATCAATGATATGACCTTCTACAATTCATAAATAGATGGGCAAAGTTGCCGTTAGCGAAAAGTGGAAAGATGTAAGTATGGTTACTCATCCCTAACCAGGAACGGAGGGAACTGTTCCAGAATGATCACCGACAGTAAGAAAGGTACTTAAAGAGTAACTATTTAGATTAAAGGAAACACATCTTAATATATAGTTGATAGTTTCGATTGTCGGCACTTGGTGAAACTTATAGTAATATACCTATGCTAACAAAAAACACTTGTACACCGTACAAGTATTTTTTGTTAGCATGTATTACATTTTAATATGGTGCCAAATATGCAATACTTTTTCATATTATCGAAGGTTCTACAACCGAAGAAGCCTCTTGAGTCGTCAAGGTGAAGGGTATCGTTGTAACTTGGACACTAGCCAACTTGGCATTTATTGTCTATTTATACACAAAAGCATTTAATAAACCTCGAAACTATAGTATTTTAAGCACATTGCCTAAAAGATGGAGATCTGAAACAAACTTCTTTACTTAATCTTTAAGATTGTTCAGGCAGCGCAAGCTGATCCTTGAAATGGCTTCGAACGTTTTACGAACTAAAGTTTTTGGCGACCAACCCAAAGTAATTTTATCTTCCAATTTAGTCAAATTACGCAAAAGCAAAGTTTTTAAGTGCGGATCAAATAATTTTTATGGATTCCGATACGTAACACGTCACTGTCCGATACCTATGTTTCGTTAGATAACTAGGTGGTCATAAATTTTAATGTCATCATTCATTGTTATAAGGCTTTCAATACCAAAACATTTTGTTTTACGAATTCAAAGGGGATTAATTTACAAAGTAACCAGGAAAGCCCATTTTTAACATTCCCGTAGTGCTCGTACTGGATCATCCCTTAATCCAGTGGGAGGTTCCAATTTTACGCGGAAAGATACCTTTTTACCAAACAATTTAATTACTTTTAAAGCTCCCTTGTTAGGATTTTTATTATGTGTTTCACAAAATCGGGGATTACCTGATTTATATCGTCTAACAACAACTCTCTCTCTGTCTAATAACTGTTTGTTGGCAAAAATATCCTTCGATAACTTTCTAATTTGTCATTGTAATGAAGTATACTTACCTAGTTCACCTTGAACTATAGTCACAAATGCTTCTGGCAAGTATCTGCTTTATCAGACAATGCATTTCGTAAGTATTTTAAGTGTTTAAGGATTAACTCCTAAAAATATAGGTTGCAGTTTTTACATAAGTTCGAACCGTGTAAGACTTGAAATAAGAAATATGTAGACCCAGTATTGTTTTCATAAAGCTAGTTGACCGAATATTTGATACACTAGTGCTTCTGTGAACCGTAGACTTCGGGAGCGGCTTTGTTTATGCTTAAATTTTTTTAGGCGACTCGTGTATTTCGTTCGTTATCGAACTCCTCCTAAACGACTTGGCCGATCTTTCTGAAATTTGGCACGGTCATAGTGACCATCACCGTGAGTGCATATATCTGAATTCACAAAGATCGGTCCAGTCGTTTAGGAGTTCGACCCGGATCGACAAACTCAGCTCAATTATTGCAACAGCATAATGCATTGCATACCTAGTATGTATTTGAATGACTTTTGATTTTATTTATATGGGTTGCTATGGTTACGGATTGCATTCTTGATAGACCATAGACTTCAGGAGCTTTGTTTAGAAAATTTATTTTTCAATTTTCTTTATTACTCTTTCATTTTTCATCCAATTCAATAAATATCTTTTACATGTTATTCATTGTAAGCAAGCAGTGTGTGTGTAAAGTTTCATGAAAATCGGTTGATAAATACGGCTGCAAACATGATCTGATAGAACCCGTAGATGTAGAGATGTAGAGATGTTGAGGTACAGACGATAGAATTTCTCCCCAGTCTGCAAGTTGAAACGACAACTCACTTCTTGAATTATTATATACAAACTTTGATTATATATTATACAAACGACAAACAATTATTATTTTCTTTTCATACAGCCAGAATGGTGTACCCTTGTGAACGTAGATCTGTTGCTTGTATCCTGTTGGCTGTAACCGCTGTTGTGGCAGCTGCTTCGTACGATCGTGAGAGGCTGGAAATTGCCAAACAGATCTTAGAAGAAGTACCTCTTACCGATGGGTGTGTATTGCATTTTAATGCTTATTACCTACAGTATGGTTAGTATAATAACACGGAGTTGGAGTCCGCCTTTGACTCCGGAGACAGACGTAGGTATAGTTAGACATCACAATAATAGAAAATTAAGTGTACCTATGTAAAAGTACGAGTACATACATCCATTTATGCAGAAGGAGTTTTGTGCAAATAGTGTCATACCCAATAAAACTTTGTCGGAACTATGTAAATATTTAATCATTTTGAAGAAACTTGTTGAATACATGCAACAGCAAAGTAACAATAAGAATTCTGTCCATTTAGCAAGACCGGGAGTTTAAAATAAGCTGATAAGCTTAAAGACGGTTAAATGTGCCGGACAGACACACATGTACTTCATAGAGCTCCAAACCTGGTTCCAACTGTGGCGCAACTTAGCAACTTTGTTCAACCTCTGGTCACTAGATGGCGTTTGCTAAGAGAAATTCAAAGGTTTGTATTTATCATCACGAACGATGCTAAAAGCTTTACAATTTCGCCACGATAGGGCAGGATTGTCAGTTTTGACTTACATGAGAATATATTGTAGCTATTACTATAGTAAATAAGACCAAGTCTGGTCTAATTGTGAATTGATGACGTTGTAATTTGGTTAGTTCTTACAAGAAGTAATGTAAAAGTAATAAATAAGAAAAGAGATTATTAAAGATATTAGAACAAGTCTGAAAAAATGTGTCCGATCCTGCCGTCTTTGGATTTCTTGTGGTTTTAATTGTAAATTTATTAATATTTCGTCTTTTACAGCCACAATGACCTGCCATGGAACATCAGAAAGTTCTTGCGGAACCAGATCAATGAATTCGAACTAGACACTGACCTCACTATGGTCGAACCGTGGTCAATCTCCAAGTATTCCCACACTGACCTCCCCAGATTGAGACAGGGGATGGTAGGAGCACAGGTTAGTGATAGTTCTATGTACAGATCTACGATCCCGATTAGAATAATATAATATTAAAGAACTACATAGCATTTAGTGAGTGACTCGTGAGTTTTAAACTAATAAAAAAGTAATGCTTTACTAGTCATCCTATACAAAGAGGCCATTTTTAATTGACTCATATTATTTACGGCTATTTTTCCAGCGACTTTTATTTACAGCAAAAGTGTCAAAGATTTTGGACTGCTCCTCAACATAGCTTTTCAAATGTTTTTTTTTATATTTACAGTTCTGGTCTGCATTCGTACCTTGTTCAACGCAAAATAAAGACGCTGTGCAATTGACACTCGAACAAATAGATGTTATTAAACGACTTGTAGAGAAATACCCACAATATTTTCAGTTCGCTACCTCAGCCACAGGTAAGTCGATTCATTAACATTTACGAATTTCATATAGGTACAAGTACCTACTTACATAACAAATATTTTTTTACGAGGAATGTAACTCAGTACTCTCTCTGGATAATAACCAACTTTACGTCATAGAAACTTGAGATCTTGAATTGATTATCTCTTTATCTCTCTCTCGCTGTCATTGTTTTGAGATTAATGCTGTTCTAGTTTGACATTAGTGTTTCTTACCGGATTTTAATAGTTCATCACCAAATCTCTCTCTCAATTACCCCATAAAGTATTTTAGGGTTCCCTACCAATATTAACATTTCAATATTTATTTATTTATAAGGGTTAAGTTAAAAAGAAACATAAATAAAAGTTGAGGAAGCGAAAGAAGTATGCCAGGATCGCAGCAAGTGGAAATCCGTGGTTTCTGCCTGCCCCACTGGGAAAGAGGCGTGATTTTATGTATGTATGTATGTAGAATTCTAGGAAATGTACACTCGGATTAGAAATTATTGTGAAAATCAATCATTTCAAAAGTTTCGTCGTGGGGGAAAAGAGTTCATAAATAGTTATTAACAACAGTGCAACATCAATAATTATAAGGTTTTTTTTTCAATAATGAAAAATGAGAGAAAGCTGTGTGTGATCATTAATTTTTATGTAAATACTTACGTTAATATTCGTATTTAAACTCTCGTATTTATTCATACACAAGTCGTATTATTTGTGCATGAATAAATACGAGAGTTGGGTAATTTGCATGTGGCGGAATATTGCAAAGTAGTTAGATTAATTTAATTTAAATACTTATGAGTATTGCAAAATACTGTTAATATCGGAGCGCTGTAAAACCCTTACAAATAAATAAATAAATATTGAAATGTTAATATTGAAAATTATTCCTCGAAAACTCCTCTACAAAAATGCTTTGTCGAATTTTACTGTAAAAAGATCAGAAAAAAAAATTATAACCCCTATTATATTTATTATATAATATAAGGAAATTCGTTCTCAAATTTTCATCTGTTTTTGTTAATAACTCTGTTATGTTTAATTCTACGACAAAAGGTTCTAGAACAAAGTTGTAGAGAATTTAATTCGCGACAAAAATTTTGTCGTTAATTTTTTGTGCGATGAATAGTTTACCCAGTAGAGCGCGATAACGATTTGCAACCCTTTTTCAAGATGTAACATTTCAATGAACTATTAGGGGGATTCCATACAATAAATGTAATTTGTTTACCATTTTTGGTACGGAACCCTTTCGTGTGGAAGTCCGACTCGTATTTGGCCGATTTTTTTTTTATCCGCAACCGCTTTCACGTCCTTTACCGAAACCCTCTGGTGAACACTCCAGGAATTTCCAGTGGCCCCGGTGGACTTTGGCCACCGGGTGCCACCGGACGGGTGGCCTCTGCGCTGGGGTTTGGACGGGTTTTATCCCGCGTCGTTGGGGTCGGGTTTTATCCCGCGTCGGTGAGGGAATCTGGTTGCGTGCTGTGGGGCCCCGCAGCACGCAACCCTTGTAGTCTGCTTCTGTAAGGACGGTGAGTGGCTATCCTGCCGTCCTCAGGCCCCGATCTCTCGAGATCTCTCGATTTCTCGAGACGCAGGCCTGTGGTCTCTCTCCAGCGCCTCCTTGAGCCATTGAAACAATGACGCAAGGGCTCTCGCTTCCAGGTCCCATGGAGGTGTCCCGACTAAGAGACATGCAGCCTCTCTGGAGATCGTGCTCTCCGTATGGTTTTGACGGCCAGGGTCCTCAATGGGCGATTCAGAAGAGTCGCGTTCCTCTTGACCGTCAATCTTTCCGCCCATACGGGAGCCCCGTATAGGGCCATACTCCGCACGATCCCCAGGTACAGTCTCCTGCAGGATGCGTTGGGTCCCTTTAGGTTGCGCCGTTGTCCCTTTATCATACATATATACATCACTTTAGGGACCAAGAGCTTCGGAAATGTGGTCCGAAGTTCCATCGAATATCAAGTACGATACCTAGGTACTTCATCGAGGGCTTGATGCCGATGCTAACGCTGTAGGAGGCGTTAGCATCGGCATCAAGCCCTCGATGAAGTACCTAGGTATCGTATGCCGGAACCTTCAGGTGGACCGTTCAGAGGTCCGTGAAAACAAAGAACCTCGGACTTGTGCAGGGCCACCTCCAGTCCCAGCTGCCGTATCCGACCCACGACTTGAGCAACACCCGTCGTGACCTTGAGTTCTGCCTCCTGATGCGTTGCACCTCAGACAACGCATACGCCGCAACGTAGGCCGTAGAACATTGAAACTTATAGATTAACATCAGGCTCATTTTTTGGAAGTAGCTTTTTTGGAGAGTCTTCCATATATATCAATCTCCCATATATTTCAATTCGGGTAGCTAAGAGAGATAATAGGGGTTAAATATGTTGACTTGACCATCCCAAAAAAAATATTACCAACAGTGAGATTTTTATTATATGTGAAGAGAATCATTAACATTATTGAAATATTTATTTGTCCGACCAAATATGTGGTATGGTACAAGAGTCCCCCGCTCTCAACATGTATGCTATGCATGTATTTGTTGGAGGGCGTGAATCAGTGTGATGTCTCATTTAGCTTTGAATATGTAAACCCCGATGATATTATAAAAGTATTCAAGTCGCTTAACTCAAAAAAAGACAGCTGACTTGTGGGGTATTTCTGTAAAACTGCTTCAGTCCATTATTGTGAATATATCTCCACATCTAGCTGCAATATTTAATAAATGTGTCAATAGTGGAGTGTTTCCTGATCTCATGAAATACAGTAAAGTGATACCTCTATTTAAAACTGGATCAAAAAGCGACCCTGGTAATTTTAGACCAATTTCAATACTACTTGCCATTACTAGAATTTTTGAAAAAATTATATTGTGCAATTACAATTACATTTTAATTCAAATATGCTACTACATAATGAGCAGTATGGATTCACAAGAGGTCGGTCTACCATTCACGCAGGAGTAACGCTTCTGAAGCATTGGTATATTTTGCAATCTCTCCAAAGCTTTTGATTGCGTTGAACATAATACCCTATTACGGAAACTTAATTATTATGGTATCAGAGATTCGGCACTGGACCTAGTTGCCTCATACCTCAGTGATCGAATACAACATGTTGATATCAATGGTAGTCGGTCTTTAGGGGCTTCTGTAGCTATGGGCGTGCCACAAGGATCAATTCTAGGTCCGTTTCTATTTTTAGTTTACATTAATGATCTACCGTTCTATGTACAGAACTTGTGCGACATTGTTCTATTCGCCGATGATACAACACTTATTTTTAAAGTTGATCGCATGCTAAGGAATTTTAACGAAGTAAATAGTTCACTTGCACTAGTTCTGGATTGTTTTACAACCAACAATTTACTTCTGAACGCAAAAAAGACGAAGTGTATTAGATTTAGTATGCCTAATGTTCAGAACTACGGTCCTAATATTATTTTGAACGGTGATACCCTTAATCTTGTAGAATCAACCGTATTTTTGGGTATTACTCTAGACAGTAAATTACAGTGGAACGCTCAAATATCGGGCGTTGCAGGGAAACTTAGCTCTGCGGCTTTTGTTATTAGTAAAGTCAGACAGCTCACGGATGTAGAAACTACTAGGCTGGTTTATTTTAGCTATTTTCACAGTGTCATGTTGTATGGAATTTTACTGTGGGGCAAGGCAGCTGATATAGAGATAATTTTTATACTCCAAAAGCGAGCTATACGTGCGATTTACAAACTGAATTCACGAGTTTCTCTTTGAGAAAGATTTATACAGTATGAACAGTGACATACATGCAATAAATACTAGAAATAAGCATAAATTGGTAGGGACGTACGAGTATTATCGTTTACAGAAGGTTCATGGCTGCTTTGCAGGATTTGGTGTGCGTTTTTATAACAAAACTCCTCTAAACATTATGAACCTTCCATTGAATAAATTCAAAGTGGCTGTTTAGACACACCTCCTAAAAAAGGCATATTATACTATTAAGGATTATCTAAACGATACAGAGAAATGGCAATGAGTTGCTTGCTCATCACTCGAGCTACTTAGGTACTACTTCTGTTTGATACTCTGTTTGAAATGTTGTTTTATTGCTGAAACTCACTTGTTATTGTTAAATTATTATTATTTTGATATTGTTAGGCATACCTACCTGCCACATAATCTCAAAGTACCCATAGGTACTTTGAGATTATGTGGCACCTATAACTAGTATTTGACTTTATTGTGAATAACAGAGATCCATAATTTGTAAGTTTACTTGGTCCACACATGGTCACCTACTGACCTTGCCCTCTTTTTATTGTTGTTACAGAATCATTGTATTTACTGGCGAATAAAAAGAGTGGCCGTGAGTTTTTCTTGCCAGGTTCTTTCCTCACAGGCTCTACCTATTGCCTTGCAAATCTGGCGGTAAATGTAAATGTAGAAGCATTTTCTTTTTTGACGTTCATAAGTGTTACTTTGTGACCTACATGAATAAAGATATTTTGATTTTGATTTTATGGATTACGAGGTCATAAAATACCAGCTAGCTGATTTTTTTACGGTTGGTTATTTAATATTTATATAATTTGACGGTCACTTTATTCTCTAATTTATCTGGTAGGTTATCCCAGTCCGACGCTCAAAAGTTGTAGTTCTTTGGTGATGTAAAATTAATTCTTGTCAAGCTAAACCATTATGAATTGCTCCTGCTGAAAACAACCAGATTTTATGCCTTATTGTTATTATGTTATTATTAAAATACGTCGATTTTTCAATTCTAAAATAAACTTAATAGGTTATTTTGTTGCCACTCAAGGCTCGAAAAATATTTATTGTGCTGCGGGGCCTTTGCCCCACAGCACGCAACCAGATTCACTCACCGACGCGGGATAAAACCCTACCCCAACGACGCGGGATTCTCATCCCGACCAAACCCCCGTAGCGACCACAGAGGTGGTCAAAGTCTGCCAGGCGCCACTGGAAATACCTGCTGCGTGTAAACAGAGACGCCCGGCAACGGACGTTAGAGCGGCCGCGTAAAAAAAAGTACTTACCTAATATTTTCCCGTGCTAATTAGGATCTAGAAAACTATATCACGCGGGCGGAGCCGCGGTAGGTAATCAGCTCTTGTTGTATAAATTAAAATTTCTTTGCAGACATTCTATTAGCGCACAGTGCCCGTCCTCGCAAAATCGCATCTCTAATCGGCATTGAAGGCGGTCATTCGATAGCTAACTCTATAGGATTGCTCCGTAGCTATTACCAATTGGGAGTGCGATACATGACACTGACTCATACATGCAGCACGTCGTGGTAAGTACCTACCTGTACAAAGAGAAATGATTACATTGTAGTACAGGCGTGCGATGTTATCTGTGTAATGTAGAACATCTATTGCGCCGGCTGCCCTAGGATTACGCATCAGTTTATAACAACCTAAGGGGTCCATTCATATCATGGACATGAGCAAGGCTTTTGACTATGTGGATCGGGAGATACTTGTCGACAAATTGTAGAGCTATTTGCTGTGGTATTAGGGGTAACGCTCTAGATCTCGTCGATCTTATCTTGAAAGCAAGTAACAAAGGTTAGTAGGGTGTGTTCTAAGACTAAAACTGAGCGGATGTATACTTCTGCTCAAAGGTTGAAGAACTACGGTATTCCTCAAAGCAGTATATATTGGGTCCTCTCTTGTTTCTTGTATATCATAATAAGATGCCCAGGGTAACACCGCATCCTATGGTCTTGTTCGCAGACGACAGTACCGTCATATTCAGTGAAAACAACGGCTGTACTTTTGAGTATGAAGTAAATAAGTACTTAAGGGCGTTAGTGGATTGGTTAACAGCAAATAATAAACAAACCCGTTTGTTTACGCCTGAAAAATGGAGTGACCCCGGATGCGAAGCAGAGAATGCTACATGCATCTCCCACGGCCAGCCACGGGGGTATGTCAGACTCTTGCTGACTAGACTCTCTTGCTGACTAGAGTCACACAGTTATCTTGTGAAAACAAAATTTAACGGCGGGATTAAAACATTTTATGGAGACCTAGTAAATAAGTAAATTTCCTTGTAAGTCAATTCATTGGGTCAGTGTAATCTGAACCTCTTGACAAACTATTAAAGTAAAAAAAAAACATAATGTGTAAGAAGCCAAGATTGTTTTTGTATAGTTTTAAGATTTGATTTCTTTGTTTTAGGGCTGACTCATCCAGCGAACCACCAGTCGTCAATGGCCTGACAGAGTTTGGAGAGGTAAACCGAATTCAACATTATTATATCATTATTATGTAGCAAAATATTTCTGGTGTAGGTACCTTTCAGATGCAGCACTTTACTAGACTTTAGTGACGATAAAAAAATTGTGGCTGTGAGTTTTTATTGCCTGGTCCTGTCACTATTCAAAAAATCAAGTTCATGATTCAAATACACGTCGCGTGAATATCGTGATTTATTTTTTGATCGTGAATATAATAAATACGCCGTTTTTATAGATAATGGTAGGGAACCTTTCCTGCGCGAAACAGACTCGCATTTGGCCGGTTTTTATATGTTTGCAAGAAGTCATCAGTCACCAGGAAGCGTGATCCTGGACTGAACCGGAATCTTTGTATTATAAAGAGAACTCCATATCAATTCAGATTCTGCCTGACTGATTTCTAACCACATAACCAACGCGTTTTTGACCACGTACCTTCATAAAAGACAGATATATATTATTATAACTTGTGTAATTTCTGTTACAGAAAGTGGTTCGTGAGATGAACCGAGTCGGTATGATAGTGGATCTGTCCCACGTTGGAGACGATACGGCCAGGGCGGCCATCAAACTTTCCAAGGCGCCCGTTATATTTAGCCACTCCTCTGCCTTCAGCCTTTGCAACCATACCAGAAACGTCCCAGATGATATTATTCAGTCCTTGGTTAGTATTATATACCTACTATTTAATGTCCTTTTATATTTTAAATACCCAAATGTACCTACAAATAGGTACCTACTACTATCTTGACGGAATTTCAAACCAAATACCAGTTTCATATAATCGTGACCTTCTATTTTGATAATTATAATTTAGTAAACAGAAGAATTAATCGTAACAGTATAATAAATACCGTCGATATACGTCTAACTCTTTTCTACAATTCATTGCAGAAGGACAACGGCGGCCTAATAATGGTAAATTTCTATCCAGAATTTGTGAAATGCGCCCCAAACGCCACCATCTCGGATGTCGCTGGTAAGCTCACTCATAGCTAATTTGTATTTACTAAGATAATATTTGCGTTACCGCCTATCTTTATAAAGTAATATATTTTAGTTAACACGAAACTTTAGAACTCACTAACGTCAATTCGTATGACAACCGGGACCGACGGCTTAACGTGCTCTCCGAGGCACGGAGGGGTCTCAGTGTCTTAAGAAATGGTCACCCATCCTAAGACCGGCCTGACTAGATGTTGCTTAACCTTTGCAGTATATTAATGCTGTCGATTACCACTAGACCACGAGCCCCTAATAATAGGTAGTTCAATAATACATAAAAATACACGTCATAAATTGACACAACGACCGACTTCAAATGACCGAAATGGGACCAAATAATTGGCGGAATGAGACCAAATTGAAATTGAAACAGTTCGAAAGCTAAAAAAAAATTCAAGTCGGTTCACCCAGTCAAAAGATATGAGGTAACAAACATAAAAATACATACAGTCGAATTGTGAACCTCCTCCTTTTTTTGAAGTTGGTTGAAAATAAAACTATAGAAAGAACATTTTGTCTGCAGAACACTTCCATTATATCAAGAGGATGATAGGCTCAGACTATGTTGGCATTGGTGGAGACTTTGATGGCGTTAACAGGTGACTGACTCACATTATTATATTTGATGGAATAGGTATCCAAAAAAGGTAGGTACTTTAAAAAACAACCCAACTGATTTCGACTTTGCATTTTTGGTAAACTATTATTATATTAAAAACAAATACCTTTATAAAATTGAAGTTTCTGTGTGTAATTCAAAAGGAAATTGGGAACTAAAAATCCACCCATGCGGGCGATTTTCTAAGTCACAGTTGGAGAAAATGTTACCTGCAATAAAGTCTATAATTTATGAAATAATATTTTTGTATTTCAAAGACATGAGTTTGCTTAAACTATTCTTAAAATATTAATATAGAAATTAGGAATAAATTACAAAAACTGATGTCATCGGCAGGACTCGAACAGTCGAATCAGTTTTTGTGATTAATTTATAATTTCTATCTTAATATTTATGAAACTTTTGCATAAAGAAGAATTTTAGAACACAAATTAAGAACTTAAAGAAACGAGGCTGGTATAGTAGTATCCTACAAGAAAGTGTTCTAATACCTAGGTATGTGCAGTTGTATACACTACTATGTTTAATACGTTTAGGTATTTTGACAAAGAAAAACTTGAAGTAGTTATCCACCATATGGCAAAACTCAACTAGGATGTATGGTCGAGAGACTTTAGCCTGTTATTAACAGAAGAATTTTATCATAATGTACTCGTACCGTAACAGTAACTTATAATTATATCCAACGGGTGATTTAAAATCGTCTAATGATTTAAAAGTTACTTAACGAAAACGAACAGATTTGCAGAAAATCTTATAAAAAATCTATATCATAAAATAACTTTTTAATTTTTATAGTACTGGTGACATGATCATAGGCATTATATGTCAGCTTTTAAAATCATAATAAAATTTTTCGACATAAGAGTAGATAAATAGATAAATATAAAGTGAAATGTTTTCTTATTTTATAGAGTTCCTCGCGGCCTGGAAGACGTATCCAGATATCCGGAGTTATTTGCGGAGCTGCTTCGTAGTGACCAATGGAACGTACAGGAGTTGAAGAACTTGGCTGGTCTGAACATGATTCGTGTCATGAAACAGGTGGAAAAGGTAACTTTATTTCCTGATTATATTATAGAACACAAAAAATATTTATTTATACGAGTATAAACAAAACATAAGTTAAGTACAATCTATCTATCTATATATAGAAATGGAGAATGTCCCCCTTAGCTCTCGAGAACTGCTTATGCTCCGGGTTGATGATGGTTGACCCCTCTATGGATAGCCCTCGATCTGGAGGCAAGCCAAAAAATCGAAAATTTGACCTAGCCCTAAGGGGTCAAAAGTTATAGGCCAAAACTTAGCCGTGGTGCGGCGCGAAGCACCGCGCAAGACACCGTACTAATAGGGGTTCGTGTAAAAACTCTTCCGCGTCATTGTTGACTGGAAAGGTAGGACACCTTTGACGGAATACTGGTTGCATTGCCACCTTGATTAGCGATACTAATTAAGTATACTATATTGGGGTAGTTTGGGGCTGTACCATCATCTCTGGGGCCACAGTGTGCTGTTGCCCCAGAGATGATGACAGTGCACCTGCTGACAGACGTCTATTACGTGGGACCAACAAAGTGCCTGACGAAATGTGGGCGTTATAAACGTCACTGTCTAGCCAATTGGGGCTAAAGGCGTTATTCTATTATGTGCGTGTCTACTATATTATCATAATGAATTCCAGGTTCGTGACGAGATGCGTACTAATGGTGCAGAACCCGAAGAACATCCAGATTCACCGAATGACAACGGAAACTGTACCAGCAACGCTTTCTACACCGCAAACGTGTGAACTGCTCACATTCAACACTGCAAATTTCAACCTTTAAATTATTGTTTTCAGTTTATTTTTGAGTAGAATATAATTTGGTTGCGTTAACTTCTTTATGCTGCATCTAAAGTTTGACTATTATTCGTTATTTCAAAGCTTTTTGCGTACTGCATCTGATCGGCCTCGTCACTGAGAAGGTTCGGTCCCAATTAACCGTCGAACTATTTGTAGGGCGCGTGCTAACACACTGCATCCGACAGCCTATTTATTTAGCCTTCGCGGAGCGGTCCCAAAGGTGAGAGTAGTATTTGACGCAGGGCTTAATCTACGTGTTGTACCTACAGCAGACACCTCTGGTGCGGTGTAGATAATAGCTTTACCTCATTCAGTATGCCTAGGTTCCGCGAAACTAATAAATCCTTTAATGTAGTTTTTATTATTGAGCTCTCGACGAACGTCTAAGCTAGGGATTGTAATCTTATCGGATATAGTACGCATACGACATGTAAAAGACCCGTTCTGACAACTAACTACAAAATTTGAAATACTTAAATAAAAACTGGTAAATTACGTTCTCTGTGATATACTACGGGCTTTTTACATTGCACAGGCTTTGACTTAAGTAAACGACCGCAACCAACTGGTAGTTATAACCGTTATAACTAGTATTAAACAAGTTGTAATATAATTAAAACTTTATATTTTCAGAATTAAATTTTGTTAAATATTATAAAATTTGCAGTTGAGTGTATGTAGATAACATATAATATATTTAATCTGCCTGTTCGATTCCATTATATTGGTGTTTATCATGATAAGTGTACCTATTTATAACGATTATGCACGTTTGTTCGCACTTCATACCTAAATTCAACGCAATTTAGAACAAAATGTTCTTTTTAACGCTTCTGTAGCGATGGCGCTTTCATTTAATGGTCTTTGACAAAGCTCATCAAGAACGTAAGTCTAGTAGACAAACGACATACCTATTAAAGTCATGCCACGTCATTCCATCTCAATGCCGCTTGCATCCAGCGCCCGCTATCCTACGTACTCCACAGAGTCTTCTCAGGCCGTTCCACGCTACACTTGCTGTTTATGAAAAAATAGGGATTATGCATGTATGTGTGTATAAACGAAACCATAAAAGTCAAGGGGTTGATTTTCAAATGGTTATATTTCAAATTATAGTTCTATTAATCGTTTTTGTGTAGAAAGCTTACATGTCCAATGTCCACAAAACACACAGTACATCAGCTTGAACTACAAAGATGGAAGATATTTTCAGTGAAAACTGTGAAAAGTGAGAATTTTAAGAAAACTTTATTTTGAAATATGACCAGCTGACCGGAGCACAGCCAGCGACGACTTTAATCGACCGACATATTCTACCAATGAGATCGCTGAAAGTTTAACAAGTTTTAATTATCTCACCTGAAAGAAATGATTGGTTAAATATTATGTCGAACGACTAAAGATAACCTCTGCCATGCTCCTAGAGCAGTACTCGATGTGTAACTGTTAGGTAATCAAGATATATAATCGGTGTTGTAGATGCATGATAGATGTTATAATTGTGAACTGCACTTCTTTATTCTTGTCTTACAAAATGACTTGTAGGATCCGTTCACATTACGGATACAACTCTCCCTCTATCTGATATTACGACTTTCTACGTTTAGTCACTATTTTGCTATTTTAAAAAGGTCAAAGGTATCAGAACAGAGTATAAATGAGGTAGAAATCAAAATATGAGATTAAAAGGAAGCTCTTGGCGAGAAAAAAGTATTGTTTACTACATAAATAGAGAAATGTAAACGAAAGATAATTTATTTTACTAATGTAATTTAAATAAATAAAAAATTTATGATTCGATCAAGGAGATGGCGTAGATAGCAAATAAATTTATCAAAATTAAATGACGATTTTATATTTCATTTCAAAAAAATTGGACTTTTTATATTATGTTTCGTTGTTATAATTAATGTTGAAGGAATTGAAAAAGTGAACAAAAAGCCAATTGCCCAACCCATTGCCAAGATAGATTTGGTTATGAAACTGATGCGGAATTATTAGAGGATTCCTACCTGGGTAGAAGGACTGAACCAGTGTACACTATACTCATTAAAACGGTTCTAGAAATGAATTACTTAAGGACCTAAGGTCTCAATTAGTAATTCTTGATGGTTAGTCGTTTAATCGGTCCGGATCCTTAGGTCTTTCCAGTTTGTAAGTTGGTGAGCGATGACCTTCTAAACTTTATTATGTATCGCATAGTCCACAGTATACAAACTAAACCCCTCCCCAAACTTTCTGGCTGCTGAGATTGGCTAAAGCTCTCGCAATGCACTGTAAACTGAGTACCTTCGCGTTGGCGCGATTTGATGCTTCCACGATGCGGAATCACAATCTCCAATATCCTTTATATGTGCTATCTATTATTATAAAGGTTATGTGTAACTTTATCATAAGAACTGTGTATGTAAAATAGTTTGGGGATAGGGGTATAGTCGCGTTGCGATTGTTACGTCTTGTTTAAACCTGATTAATTTATATTATTATATAATACTTGTTGTTATAAGCTGTTATTTATTTAACTTTATATTTTTTGTATACACAACAGTTTACAAAAAAAATAGTTTGGATTCAGTTTCGATGACAGACCTGACTGGAATTATTACTTTGAAAATAAACATTTGATTTTTAGTTTTTTAAATTTGATGTCTTTTCTTTTTTTTATTCCGCCGCCCGAACCCGGTGCTCTGGATAGCACTAGGAAGAATTTTAAAGCAGTGAGCTACCAAGAGTACTCGAAGATGTCTAGAGACTACATAAAATTTAAGATTTTGTGAAAAAATGTGATTTCTTTTCAAAGTACTACTTCCAGTAGGTTCTGTTATCGAAACTGAGTCTAAAATATTTTTTTTGTAAACGGTGGTTCTTTGACGGTGTATACCTCTATGTAACTACTACTTCATTTGTCATTGTGACAATAATACCATCCGATAAAAACGATGCTGTGAATTTTTTTATTAATATATAAAATAGAACTTAAAAAATTACTATTTCTTATAAATTGTGACTGAACAATTTTTGAACTCATATTTAAACTAAACTTAGATTTACCGAGTTTATTTTGGTATTCTTTAGAGCATAAATACCTAAGTCTCTTTCTAAGGCGCACGATTGGTTTCAAAGGTCAACAAACACCCTATACAAACCCATTTTGAAGATATCAACAGCAAGAAGTTCATTGTTTCGAAATATATCTAATTATAATATGCTGGAGCAAGTCCCCGTGCTTCACCCAGGTGGAGAACCTAGGTGAAGCACGAGTCTGGCCCCGATAAATGATTAGATATTTATCCAGCATATTAATAAATCGAAGTATACAGGCTGAATTTTTGAAAGGGCTTGAATGGCCAAATCCGAAACTATAAGAAATAGCGAAAAATGCTCAAAGGAGTCACGAGCCCGATTTTGATGAAACTTAAAACCTCATCATTAGATTTTTTGAAAACGAATAATCCTAGCTGGGAATCGAACACGTTAATTTAAAAAAAACACCCTTTATTATTACACCGTACGACAGTGTCGCTGTTAAGGATCAATTTCTGCGAAGTAATTATATACGGCAAATTTAAGGAAAATTTGGAATTTGAATAAAATTCATATTTCATGTACCTAAATTTTGTATCATAATTTGTTTCGTTCGAAATCCCAGAAAAGATCGTAACTATTCCGTGTTTTAAATTACGTTCTGAATGATTCTGGCAGGCTGGTAGAACAGTAGAACATAATCTTGCACATAAGATTCCATAATTCATAAAATATAATCTTCAAATTCATAGAACATAATCTTGCTTTTAATTTAGTTCTAATTTCAATTTTTTTCCTTATACAATTTAAGAAAAAAAATTTGAAATTAGAACGAAATTAAAAGCAAGATTATGTTCTACTTTAAAATTTTACCAGTTATATTACTACAATTATATTACTTACTGCCAATATCCATGAAACTGCCACCGGATTAGAACTTTAGACATCTATTACATCTATAAAAAAATACCACAGTTATGAATAACTGTGCATAAATCTAGTTTACAAGGCACCTAATATCTAAATTAAATAAAATAATGTTTATTGGTCACAACAATATTTTTACAAGCACTCTTGTCGTGAGCGGGTCATGGGCCTCCCTGTTTCCGACGAGCGCGGAGGAGCACGTCCCTCCGCGCATGGCTCCGTCTCTGCCCGACGCGGATAGCACCAGCGAAGACGACGTACCCGAAGTCAGGGTGGGGGAGCTAGGTGCGGCAGTACTCCGGCTTAAACGCCGGAAAATCACTGCCCCCGGACCCGACGGCATTCCTGGCCGTGCATGGGTCCTGGCCCTCGAAGAACTCGGGCCTCGACTGATGGGGCTCTTTAGCGCATGCCTCGAAAGGGGCCAGTTTCCCAAGGTGTGGAGGACGGGGAAACTGGTCCTGATCCGTAAGGCGGGGCGGCCGGTGGACTCACCGTCCGGATACCGGCCGATCGTGTTGCTCGACGAGGTGTGTAAGCTCTTTGAGCGCATTATCGCGGAACGCCTCGTCGAGCATCTCACGAGTGTGGGGCCAGACCTGGCGGATAACCAGTTCGGTTTCCGTCGGGGACGCTCCACCGTGAGCGCGATCATGCGCGTGAAGAGCCTGACGGAGGAAGCAGTCTCGCAGGGCAAGGTGGTGGTGGCGGTGTCTCTTGACATCGCCAACGCGTTCAACACCTTGCCATGGAGCTGCGTTAGGGAGGCGCTCGTGTATCACGAAACGCCTCTCTACCTCCGTCGTATTGTCGGGGCCTATCTCTCGGAGAGGGCCATAGCTTTCCCCAGCTGGCTCGGGCCAGCTCGGCGAGATGTGTCGTGCGGTGTTCCGCAGGGGTCGGTCCTGGGGCCGCTTCTGTGGAACATCGGCTACGACTGGGTGCTGCGGGGTGCGTTGCCTAGGGGTGTCGGCGTAACGTGCTACGCCGACGATACCCTCGTCACGGCGCGGGGTGCAACGTACCAGGAGGCAGCACTCAAGGTCACGACGGGTGTTGCTCGAGTCGTGGGTCGGATACGGCAGCTGGGACTGGAGGTGGCCTTGCACAAGTCCGAGGTTCTGTGTTTTCACAGACCTCGGAACGGTCCACCAGAAGGTTCCAGCATAAATGTGGGAGGCGTTAGCATCGGCATCAAGCCCTCGATGAAGTACCTAGGGATCGTACTTGATAGCCGATGGAACTTCGGACCACATTTCCGAAGTTTGGTCCCCAAGGTGACGCAGGCATCGGTCGCGCTTTCGCGACTGATGCCCAACCTAAAGGGACCCAACGCCTCCTGCAGGAGACTGTACCTGGGGATCGTGCGGAGTATGGCCCTATACGGGGCTCCCGTATGGGCGGATAGGTTGGCGGTCAAGGGGAACGTGACTCTGTTAAACAGACCACTTAGAACCTTGGCCGTCAGAACCGTACGGGGGTACCGCACGATCTCCGGAGAGGCTGCATGTCTCCTAGCCGGGACCCCTCCATGGGACCTGGAAGCGAGAGCCCTTGCGTCATTGTTCCAATGGCGCAAGGAGGCGCTGGAGCGGGACCACAGGCCTGCGTCTCGAGAAATCGAGGACCAGCGGTCCCAACTCCGCCAGGATCTCATGGAGTCATGGAGGGTGCGACTTGAGCAACCCAAGGGGGGTGCCATCTTCATCGCGGCGGTGAGACCGATCATGGACGATTGGCTGCAGAGGCAGCATGGTGACCTCACGTACCGTGCGACGCAGATGGTTGCCGGGCATGGATGCTTCGGTAGCTATCTGTTTCGCATGCATCGTGAGGTCACACCCCGGTGTCAACACTGCGAGGTTTCCGACGACGACACCGCACTCCACACGTTGGTGGAGTGCTCAGCGTGGGCGAGTCAGCGCCGGGACCTCGTAGTGGGTCTGGGCGTGGATACCCTCTCGCTGGGGACCATGCTTCAAGCCATGGTATCCAGCGGGAGTAGGTGGAACGCGGCCGTGTCCTTCTGCGAGCAAGTCATGCTCGCGAAGGAGGCGGCCGGGAGGGAGAGGGAGCGTACCCTCCCCGCCGAGTTCCGTAGTCGGCGGCCAGGCCGCCCCAGACTACGCGACTACGCCCAAGACTATCGTCCTCCATGATCGGGGCCTGAGGACGGCGGGATCGCCACCCACCGTCCTTGCAGAAGCAGGCTAGAAGGGTTGCGTGCTGCGGGGCCTTTGCCCCATAGCACGCAACCAGATTCACTCACTGACGCGGGATAAAACCCGACCCCAATGACGCGGGATTCTCGTCCCGACCAAACACCCGCAGAGACCACAGGGGTGGTCAAAGTCCGCCGGGCGCCACTGGACATACCCTCTGCTAGTAACCAGGGACGCCCGGCAACGGACGTTAGAGCGGCCGCGGCCTTGGGCCGCGGAATTAAAAAAAAAATAAAAAAAAAAAAAAAGCACTCTTGTCGTTGACTATGAGGTAGAACCGATTCTAAAACATACTGATACTGGATCAAACTAGGCTGACGCCTGTATTTTGATCTTTGACTAATTAAGTCCGAATTTGGTAGAATCGTCGACATAAAAGTTGCAGAATCTGCTGTACAATAGAACATTGAAACTTCGTGCGCCTTTGTGTTGTTTGGCGCATCGCATTATTATGTGAGTCTGACTTGTTGACGAAACCGAATAAAGTCGGTGTAGCAATGCGCCAACCTCTAGGATCTTTGAACTGTTTATATATTTACTACACTTGATAATAATAAACACGTTGCTGTAATATATTTTGTTTTATTTAGACACTAGCTGGCTTCGCCCGCCGGAATACTTCTCTAGTTCCCAATACCCACGGGAACATATTTTCAAGATAAAAATTAGCCTCAGTCACTTTATGTAATATAATATATATGCGAGTGAAATCCCCGTTAAATCAGTACAGGAGGAGTAGGAACAAACAGACAGATAAAATAATGTAATACCTATTTTTTATATAAACTTTCGCATGCATTCAGTGAAAGCTTTTCATTTGGAATTACAAACGGAAACTTAAATTTTATTTTCAGACTTACTGCAAAGAAATTAGAGGTTATAGGTATAAGACACAGTATAGGGAATAGAACTTACATACACAACTTGCACTTCGACGTTAATTAAAGCACATTCTTTTGCTTACAGAGAACATCATTCGAACGTTAGGGTTGTCCAGTAAAGTAAAATATATACCACCATAATTTGACCAATAATTAAGAAGTTAATACCTTAATATCAACTCTATGGTCAATGCCGTGTGCCGTGTCACAAACAAGAGACAACCCTTACTGATTTACAACTTGCAAGTTGTCGCTGACGTCACGTATTTTTTGCGGTTGTTAGGCGAGTGACATAGGCCTGGTATAGGTTAGAATTATATTATATTAACATCGGTTCCGGGCCTCTGCAGGGTCATTCATAACCGTCCGAAACTTCCGTTGTCGACACCGAGCGGTGAGTGGTCTCTTCGGAAGCACAAACGCTATTCAGAGGTCCGAATTCGATAATTTTTGACAGATTTACTCGGCAGGGAAGACTTTGATTTACGATATCTTTTCCGACAGCTAAAAGGTGACGGGAAAGTTTCCTATGGGTAATAATTATGATTGTTAATTACAATTCTAAAACACTGGGCATTATAACTCACATAATTTAAGCATTTTTAAGATAATAGTACTTACCTAGTTTCTTGTTACATACTTGTTTGGTCGTCCGTCCAAAAAAGTAAGTAGGTACCTATGCAAAAAGAAACTAATTCTAGTGTTATAGAGATATAGGTAGGTACTTACCGACTATATACTGCTGTACCTATAGGTTTTAGCTGGCTTGTAACATCTTAACCTTTAATAAAACGATGGTATAATAATTACCACTTAGTATTTTATTTTCTAAAACCCACATAATTATCTCGCATGGTAACATTGAAGACTTCATTGCAAGGAAATCTCTATTTTAATAATATACCGATTTATACCTATGGCAACATTTAATCTATCAAACGTCATAGTCGTCTTCTATTCAACGTCATAGTCTGACACACCGATTTTTTGTGCAAAAAAATTAAAATTTGCTGGCAAATTCAAGACTTTTGGAAGATTTGTTACAGAAAATTTTTGGTAAGTGGAAATGGAATACAATAATGCAAATATAATATTATTCTTTCAAGTGTACGTAAAATATATTCTAAATAACTATATATTTGTACGTTACAGAGCGGTTTGAATGTGGTGGTAATATATCTACCATTGTCCGTTCGTGCTTTGTAGAATATCGTTACATAAAAAATTATGTTATTTTATTTTATTTCATTATTACAATAATGATGTTGAATTTATTTACAATAAGAATTACAATATACAAAATAAACATAATTATAGACTAAAAATATTTACATTACAAAATATCGTTTAAAAAATCCTCCGCGTCATTGCCGACTGGGAAGGTTCCCAGAATGCTGGCTGTGTTGCCACGTTGGATGGCGGTACTTATTCTTTGGGCCAGAAAATAGCCAGCCTTCTGGTCCTGAGAAGCATCGATTAGGCGTTTAGCAATGTCTCTATAAAGGCGGCGAGCACTCGGACCCCATGACCCCAGTGTCTCAACCCCAAACGGCTCAAATATGTAATCACCTGCTAGGTTAGCATATTTACGCCGTTTAAGGCCTTCAGCCGATGCAGCAGCAACGCCGGCACATCCGGATGTGCTTGGAAGGTGTGAACGTGCTAAGGTGGTAACGCATGTAGCGTCCCAAACCAAAGGCCTTCCCATCTTCCACGGTAGCAACGACATACCGTCCGGTCTCTTTCCATGGCTTCGTGCTAAACCATTTGGTTCACGTACGGCCGGAAGACCTGCGGTGGAAAGAGCCCTACGAATTATGTTGTTTAGAATAGCGTGCCGAGGTATACGACCTGCGCTTCTGCTACAAGAAAGGCCATGGTGTCCCAGATTATCGACGGCTACTCCTCAGGTGCAATGATGCGGGGATACACAAGGTGTACCCAGCCGAAGGCAAGTGGCAATGCGGAAGGTTGTGACGTCCAACATTGTACCGATGTTGGGCGATGGAAGCGCCTGGATCCATAACCCTGACTCCCATTCTCCAACAGCTAGTAGGCGTGCACGCTCTGAAATATTGACAGAAGTGTCAATTAGTGTATTAATTCTCAATTTACAGAGCGGTGAATCCCACAGTCGCTGTGAGCCTAGGCGTGAGGGCAGGTCAGTGTCGGGACACGACATCCTCCAAGCATTTATGGCATCGGTCTTGCATCGCACCTCGGAATCAATCAGTGTATTTGACAAAATTTTCTTAACTAATTCTTCGGTGCTATGGACCGACGACAGAAATGCTGGCAGACTGACATCTGTGACTCTACGAATACCTAGCCCACCCAAGCGAACTGGAAGAGACGCTTGGACCCAGGCCCGGTCATTAATATTTACATTTAAAATTTTGCATGGCATGTGTAAATTTGGGTACGAAAAGACAAAAACGAAGAATAGTGAAAGCTGAATGAATACTGATATTACATAGACTATCAATAACCTGATCAAAATTTTGAATTTTTTCCTCTATAAAAGTGGAAAAGCCATCTTCTAAAATCGGGGACCCTAGGAGGCGTAAAAAAGTTTTGTCCAAAACTTTTATGTTGGGGGCCAAACAGTTGAATTTGGAGATTGTTGTTAATGTATCTGTGTTTGTAGATATAAAAATCTCACATTTATTCGGGTTCAGTTCTAAGCCAATTGACTGAAACTCGTTCTTTATTAGGGCTAAATCTTGTAAAACTGTCTGTACTTTTCCCCCTAAAGTCCCGTCGTCTAAGTACCAAATGTTGAATTTGGATTTAATTTTTTGAATTATTGGGTTAATGGCCAAACTGAAGATGACTGGTCCCAACGGATCACCTTGCCGACATCCAACGGCTGAATTCTAAAGGTGGTCTTTATAAATTAATTTTGTTGGCTGACTATAGCATTGCCAAAGAAAATTAAATATTTTGGGGTTTCTAATTTGGCCTGTGTCAGCAAGGTGTCCCTGTTTACAGAGTTGAAGGCGTTTTTCAGGTCAACTTTCAAGATGACCTCTCCATCTTCGCTACTGTCAAGGTATGTTGCAAGCGCATGGATTGCGGCCTCACAACCTCCTTTTGAACCAAAACCTAATTGAAAGGGCTGAAATTTGGTAGTAAGCTCCGTACTGTAAAAACGACAACAAATGTTGGCTGCCAAACGCCGCAAAGTGCTACCTACGATAATGGGACGAATACCACCATCCTTCTTGTTAAGGGCACATAAATTGGCCCCATACAAAATATCTGTGATGCCACTGTCCACATTGCCTGAGAGCATGAGGTTGACTAGAGCTGTTAGCTCCCTCAGAAGTGCATCACCAGCTTCCCCAGCGCTCGGACGCAACAGATCCTTAAGGTGCTGTGGTGTCAGACCGTCAAGTCCACCAGCTGATCCAAAACGAAAGGAGTCCACAGCTGTGCGCACATCCTTGGCAGTAGTCGCAAGATTTTCTGTATCGTTGTTCGGAGGATCAGGGAAAGAGAAGTCAGCTGCGGATGGTGGGTGCTTACTCTGCAAGCCCGTCAAAGTTTCTACAGAATAAGGAGCCAGCACGTCGCTACTAAAAAGTAGTCTTGCCGCCTCACTGATGTCGCCTTCCCTTACTTTATTCTCTACAAGTTTTAATTTCTTGGCCTGAGAATAATCAGGGGCCGAAATGTGGATTGAATTTAAATTTAAAATGTTAAAATTGTTTATACAATTTTCTTTGATTTGGACCGTCAAAGATGTCAACGGCCTTTTCATTACGTGTAGGATTCTATAAGGGAAGGTTAACATTTGTTCCCAAGCGCTAAAGGTATTTTCCCGGACTACTTGACCAATGCAGGAGGCTAAACATTGAGCCACAGAGGGTCTCGCACCTCGGGGATTCTTTTTAAAACCGGAATAGAATTTTTCATGGTACTTAACCTTTGCCAAAAGGGAATTTCGATATTATCAGAAATTTCTTGTTGATTTAGAAAAAAATGGGATATCGTAGACGCGTTTGAAGATACATTTTGTACTTTATGAATTTTTCCAAAATGTACTTTCAATCCGCGTTCACCTTTAAAAATACGGGCTTGGGGACAATGTGGGCACAGTACATGACCACTTGATGCACTTGCAAGCTCACCTGTATTTACATCCGCATTGCCACATCCATTATTTTTTGCTGCTTGCATTTATTTACACTTTTCACTATGAATACACTAAACCTAAACAGTAAACACAGAAAGCTTTAAAGTTTATATGGGTTCGACGCACTGTCACGAAGCGCAGCGCTGCCCCGGCGGCACCGAAGCGGTGACGTTCCCGCATCAGCCTATATATATATAACCTATAAGAAAAAAGTTGTTAGTATTCAGAAAAATAAAATAATATGTGGTTGATTTGAAATAAAAAGAAATTTTATTATTTCCGAGAAAAATTTGGACGTTGTCATTTGACATGACCATTATTATATTATAGCATTATTTTCAGAATCTCGTGATGGCATCCAATAAGTTCCGCTGACCTGGAAGACTATTTTCCTAATAAACTATTTTAAATTTGTTGTTTGTGTACTTTCTTGTTTTTTATCCTATCAAAATCAACCTGTCCTATCTGAAGTCTAACGTGAGCGAGCAACCTTAGTCGTATAATTTCTGAACGGTAAAAATCAGCATATTTTTTTCAGAATTAATTCAATTTGAAATCGGGAGTAAAGCAGGGGCAAATAACTAGTTAAGGTTATAATTTAAACCTGAACGGACAATGGTAAACTATCTTACCACTTGTACAAGTTCGTAACGGACAACGGTAATATATTTACCACTGAAAAAAAAGGGGGTTCCACTCCCCCCACCTAATTTTTGATAACAGAAATGAATTCTACGATCCTCAATTACTCAGAATCTAGCCTTATTTTTCATAAATCATACGAAACGGCTCGCGTTTGTTTAAGGGTTAACATACCCAGTGTGTACCTATTTTACTTTATGCTATGGCATA
Source organism: Nudaria mundana (assembly GCA_963556515.1). Taxonomy (NCBI): domain Eukaryota; kingdom Metazoa; phylum Arthropoda; class Insecta; order Lepidoptera; family Erebidae; genus Nudaria; species Nudaria mundana. The sequence goes on along the minus strand of OY748286.1, from coordinate 16,060,199 downwards.
GTATAAAATACCGTAAAACAAAGTCGTTTCCCGCTGTCTGTCCCTAGGTATGCTTAGACCTTTAAAATACGCAACCCACTTTAATGCGGTTGTTTAATAGATACCTAGAGTTGATCAAGAGGAAGATTTCAGTATATTATTTGTCCAGCGAGCAAAGTCGTGAGCACCTTCTAATATTCTAATATAGTGATAGGTGGTTTTATCAGTCATTAACAGTCAGGCAGGGTAGGTGATGGGAGAGATGCCTGTGTAGCATGAGTCAAGAAACTGTCTCATTAGCCAGTCTAAAATGGCTTTAAATACATCACAAGTAATTAGAAAGTTGATAAATTTCCATAATGAAGTTAATGAACATACATTATATTATTATCACCTACATACAATACCGAGGAGGTACGCAAACGTGAATTACACACCCACACTTTGCCAGTAATTTTGTTGACCACACGTTATAGCAGACAACCCTATTGCCATCACCAGCCACTTTAGAAAATCCAAGCAAGGTAAATGAAACACAAAGGATAATAAATATAATTCACAAGTTAGTATTGATAAAAAGATATACAATCTAAATCCTTAAACATAACAAAACAACATGGACACATGAGCATTTTGTTTCAATATAATATTAATAAAAGGAATTGACACTTGACTTTAAACATTACTAAGAATAAAAGATTTTATGTTAAATGTAAAATCCCAAGTCACAGATATAATCGTTTACATCTTTATGCTGGAACATTTGGTTCATTACCGCTAACATGAGTACTGTCTCAAGGCTTTTTGAACAATTGTCAAAGTTAGATGTTTAACAGGTGATACTGTCCGCATTACCCTATAGTAAATCTCATACGCAAAACGAAAACTATAATAGATATAAAATGAATATGAAGCTACATACTTTGACTACACATTGTAGGAATGTAGAATTATTTGACTGTAATATTGTATTGAATAATAATTATATCTTGACATGTGATAGTTATTTACTATAAATTTTTTTGCGACGACAGGTTGCTACTTTGCTAGCTAATTTCGTATTGAGTCAAGCCAAATTATTGGCTTATCAACCTGCTTTTATTGAGCAGAATAATATTGACATAGACAGTTTGGAGACAATCCAAAAAAACTAGTTTGTAAGACAACAGATAATAAATCTAGCAATCTTTATTTTAAATATATGCCCGAAGGTAAGGGACCTGTGGCCTTTGAGGAAATAGTTTAAGCATAGTACACCAAAATATTCAAGGCTTATCTGATAAACTTTTAGAAATCGACCTTTACATTAGGGACCACAATGTTCATATTTTTTGTATAACAGAGCATTGGTTAAAAGACCACGAATTATTGTTCAACAGTGAATTTTACTCAGTTATTAGTGCGTTCGTAAGAAAGAAGGCTATTGTGGTGGCTCCCTGATATTCGTGTCTAATAATATAAAATGTAAAGAACGTAAAGATATTGTTGCTTTTTCTATAGAGCGCACTGTGGAATTGTCCTGTGTCCTCTGTGTCTATAGCCCACCGGATTGTGATTACGATTCATTTGAGATAGTAATGGAAAATGTATTGAAACAATTGTGTCTTAGTAAAAAGCATGTTGTGGTGTGTGGTGATTTTAATGTTGATGTACTTGTGCAGTCACCTAAATGCATTAAATTTATCAATTTATTCAGTTCCTTCGGCTTACAACACTTATTTTCAGAGCCAACTAGAATCACATCACATTCTGCAACATGTCTAAATAATATATTTTGCAACTGTGAACTCCTGACAAAGGAGGTATTTATTACGTAACTTCAAATCTGACCATCTGGGGCAGAAGGTCGTATTTCCCATCAATATCACGGCTAAAGGAAAAAAAAATCATGTAGGACAATGAGTACATATCGCCTAGAACGATTTAATGAAAGCGTTTCTGCAAAAGTTGCTAGTATTGACTTTAACCAGGTTGATCCAAATAACTTAAATGAGTCCTTGTTTAATACAATTAAATCTGAGTTCGACAATATATTTAAATCAAGAACTTTTTATAAAAATGGAAACTTCCAGTTCTGTGACTGGGCAACCACTGGCATCTACAAAAGTTGTATGAATTATTATGGTATGAAGCAATATAATTTTAATCCTTAATTTATTCAGTATGTTAAAGATTATTCCAAAACTTTCAGAAAAGCGTGTGTTGCTGCCAAGTCATTATATTTGAGTAATAAGATTAAACAGTCCAACAATAAAGTCAAAACGACTTGGAATATAATTAATGCTGAAACCGGTCGCCTAAAGCCCCGTGCCAATGACTTTGAATTAATTATTGATAATAAAGTCATTAACAAAGAACCAGATGTACCACAATCCTTTAATAATTTTTTTATAGACATACCCGCGAATATAACTAGCTCCTTGAATTCTTGCCCAGTTAAAGCTCAACGTATGCTGGAAAGCGGCATGAATCAGTGTCATGTCTCATTTAGTTTTGAATATGTAAACCCCAATGATATTATAAGTATTCAAGTCGCTTAACTCAAAAAAGACAGCTGACTTGTGGGGTATTTCTGTGAAATTGCTTCAGTCTATTATTGTGAATATATCTCCATATCTAGCTGCAATATTTAATAAATGTGTCAATAGTGGAGTGTTTCCTGATCTCATGAAATACAGTAAAGTGATACCTTTATTTAAAACTGGATCAAAAAGCGACCCTAGTAATTTTAGACCAAGTTCAATACTACCTGCCATTAGTAAAATTTTTGAAAAAATTATATTGTAGCAATTACAATCACATTTTAATTCAAATATGCTACTACATAATGAGCAGTATGGATTCACAAGAGGTCGTTCTACCATTCACGCAGGGGTAACGCTTCTGAAGCATATTTTCAATGCCTGGAAGAATAAGCAAGATGCCATTGGTATATTTTGCGATCTCTCCAAAGCTTTTGATTGCTTTGAACATAATACCCTATTACGGAAACTCAATTATTATGGTATCAGAGATTCGGCACTGGACCTAGTTGCCTCATACCTCAGTGATAGAATACAACATGTTGATATCAATGGTAGTCGGTCTTTAGGGGCTTCTGTAGCTATGGGCGTGCCACAAGGATCAATTCTAGGTCCGTTTCTATTTTTAGTTTACATTAATGATCTACCGTTCTATGTACAGAACTTGTGCGACATTGTTCTATTCGCCGATGATACATCACTTATTTTTAAAGTTGATCGCAAGCTGAGGAATTTTGACGAAGTAAATAGTTCACTTGCACTAGATTGGTTTACAACAAACAATTTACTTCTGAACGCAAAAAAGACTAAGTGTGTTAGATTTAGTATGCCTAATGTTCAGAACTACGGTACTAATATTATTTTGAACGTCGATACCCTTAATCTTGTAGAATCAACCGTATTTTTGGGTATTACTCTAGACATTTTTACAGTGTTTACTAGACAATTACAGTGGAACGCCCAAATATCGGATCTTGCAGGGAAACTTAGTAAAGTCAGACAGCTCACGGATGTAGAAACTGCCAGGCTGGTTTATTTTAGCTATTTTTACAGTGTCATGTCGTATGGAACTTTACTGTGGGGCAAGGCAGCTGATATAGAGATCATTTTTATACTCCAAAAGCGAGCTCTACGTGCGATTTATAAACTGAATGCACGAGTTTCTCTTAGAGAAAGATTTAAAGAAATAGGCATTTTAGTTGCATCACAATATATATATGCGAATATTATGTTCGTTAAACAGAATATACATTTATACTGTATGAACAGTGACATACATGCAATAAATACTAGAAATAAGCATAAATTGGTTGGGACGTATTATCGTTTACAGAAGGTTCATGACTCTTTTGCAGGATTTGGTGTGCGTTTTTATAACAAAATTCCTCTAAACATTATGAACCTTCCTTTGAATAAATTCAAAGTGGCTGTTAAGACACACCTCCTAAAAAAGGCATATTATACTATTAAAGATTATCTAAACGATACAGAGAAATGGCAATGAGTTGCTTGCTTAGCACTCCAGCTACATAGGGGCTACTTCTGTTTGAAATGTTGTTTTATTGCTGAAACTCACTTATTATTGTTAAATTATTATTATTTTGATATTGTAAGGTATGGGTACTTTGAGATTATGTGGCACCTTTAACTAGTATTTGACTTTTTTTGTGAATAACAGAGATTCATAATTTTTAAGTTCACTTGGTCCACACATGGTCACGTACTGCCCTTGCCCTCTTTTTATTGTTGCAACAGAATCATTGTATTTACTGGCGAATAAAAAGAGTGGCCGTGAGTTTTTCTTGCCAGGTTCTTTCCTCACAGGCTCTTCCTATTGCCTTGCGAATCTGGCGGTAAATGTAAATGTAGAAGCATTTTCTTTTTTTTTTGACGTTCTTAAGTGTTACTTTGTGACCTACATGAATAAAGATATTTTGATTTTGATTTTGATTTGATTATAATAATAATAATATATAATAACTTGCGGCAGTAAGCTAAACATTTTCACATAACATTCATACAAATGATGCCTTTAATTGGAAAAACAGTTTTGTAAGAGACAAAATTACAGATTTAGCAGAGTGGAACATAACTTGCTGGCCCTTAATAATCTGAAACAATAGTGAATAAATTGAGTTGATTGTAAATTAGATGAAAATTAATACAAATGAATCAAATACAATACTTTTTCAAGAGACTCAGGATATCCGTTGGTAGCCTTGGCTACTAACTTCATAATTAAATGCAGAGCCTATCTCACCCCAAACGCTAACTACACAGCTTAGCATGTAGGTACAGTCCCGAGACTGTATTTAGAGATGCATCCGGGACGAGGTATTACAAGATCGCTTTGGAATACTTTGGATGTTTATTGACATATCAAATCATTAAATATAGGATGTCCAACACACCACCTCGGTGGCACAATGGTACTATGTACGGACTGCTACCCTCGAGGTCTCGGGTTCGATTCCCGGGTCTGGTGGATAATGTATAATTCTCTTTAGAATTTTACCCAGATAATTATCCCAGAGTCTGGAACTTGTGCCCGGTAAATGGCAATAGGCTCGCCCCCTATTACATGGGACCTAACATAGCTGGCGAGATGTGGGTGTGTTTGCACACCTCTGCCTACCCCTTCGGGGAAAAAGGCGTGATGCTATGTTATGTGATGTTTTCCAACACAACATGTTGGTCCGGCCTAATACATAACATGTGCCTCGGTTGTAGAGGGGTCCCACCAAGATTTTATGGACCCAAGTCAACCCGATAAGCGGCAATAGGCTCGCCACCTATTATGTGGGACTAACAATTTAAATTATAATGTAATAAGTAATAGTAACTAAGTTTTGTACTTTTAAATTTTCCATTTAAGTTGTGACATCTCACATTCACGTTGTTTAATGCTTCAATGTTTTGACTTTGCCTCGAGCAAGATCTTCATGCATGCCCCTTCATGAAGGCCAATAAATAACCACTGGTTTTGTTTACGGGACACTCTTTTCTGTAAAATTGCAGTTTATTTATTATACACAGGGATATATCAGGGAGGTAAAATGAAGAACAAAGTAACAAACAAAACAAGTAGGTAACTAAAAGAAAATACTTACATACACTCGTACCTACACATTGATTTATATTAGAAGTATTGGTCTTAATAAAATTACCATAGGTATGTACTTATTGCATAAACGTAGGTACGTTTTGTTATAGATCCCTATATACAGGCATATAGCTGGGCACTGACGATGAAACAATAAAGATTTCGCAACTATCATTTGTGAAAAATGACGGGCCAATATCCCTTTTTTAAACATTTTAGATTTCCAAATAGGTTGAGATCCATCCCTTTAGGTGCTTGTTTAAAAGTTAGGTTAGTAAAACTGTCAAAACTTGACGTAAATAAATTGACGTTTACAAAACTAGTTTATACTAAAAAGAAGATATACGAAAGAGATTATGTTTGTCGCTAATATTATAATTTAACTTGGAAAATATTTATTATACATTTAATTTAAAGCTCCCAGCCACATACTTTGCAAAATAAACAGTAAATATATTAAAATCGCAGTTTTTAAATTTCTTCCATCATCATTTGTTTTCTACCCTTTATTAGCATTCTCCGTAAATGCATCTAAGAATCGAGCAAGAAAAGTGCCTCCCGATAGAGTTTGTGAATTGCATTTTTGGATCCGTTCGGTGTGGTGATCGACCTCGGTGTGTGCTGTCAAATCCGAGATGACAACTTATCGAGTGGTTGTGAATGACCTAGCATGGACCAGTTAAGGTTCGGATTACAAAATGGTTAAGTATCTACTATTTTTTTTTCTTTTATATGATAGTGCCAGGGTATGGCAATAGACATGCATATTACGTATCATTCTTAGTCCACTAGCCATTGAACGTAGCCAAGGAAAGCCTTTTATGATAATAATTATTTAATGATAAATACTTAAGAAAACTTAAAAATATAATAGAAATCATTCATTATATATATGGAACCATTGCATTAGTCAACAGAGAGATTTACCTTGTTTTATTTATGGCTATTTAGGTACCTTAAATAGTTATCAATCTAAAAAGTAATAATACCTATATAGTTAATACAAGCCCTAAACAAATTTGTTTCTTACAATCTTCTCCCCATATTCCTCGTACTGTTTCTTCGTTACCCAAGTTTTCTTACTGTCTCCCATTCCAGCGTATACAGCTGCACCCAGCCACGCGACGGTATAGGGTTCTGGTGTCTCAGGAATATTCACCGTTCTGTCAGTAGCCTGATTAAGTTCATACGCCAACCTCTGTCGAAGTCCTGGAACGGCGGACAACCCACCAGTCACAACCACTGCCTGGAACAGTTCGTCCTGCAGATCCTCATCACATTTTGTAGCTGATTCTACTATCGCATCTTGAAGAGGAATATTTTCAACCGGACCATCTGAAACATTCTCGGGACGGAACATTATTTCTGCTCCACAATGGACTTCCTTACATATGTTTATTTCTTTACCATCAGGCAGGGTATATTTACAGACAGGACAACTGTCCTCAGGTAATCCAACAAATAAGACGCGGCGTTTAATATCTTCTATAACAGCTTCTTTATATTCCCCCAAAAATATTTCTCTTTTTTCTAGACTATCGTTAATGTATTGGGAAAGCTCATTTCCTCCGTAGTTAGTCTCCATGCGGGCGTATGTTATCAAGCCACCTTCGTAGGCAGGATTGATTTCAGTGAGGTCATAGCCAAGGTCAACAGAAATACCCGTGGTGTATCCTGATCCGTAAAGAGCCATTACGCTTTGTGACTGAACGGACAGAGCAGGAATATTCAAGGTCTCAAAAAAAATTTCACAAAACTTGTATCTGCAAATGAATACGACTCCGTGGTTATTTACCTATAATAGCATTGGCACTTGGGTGATACCTTACGATTCTACAGGAATTTGTCAACCATAGTAATGATACCTCAAGGAGTGGTAACAATAAATTTACAGGCAATAAAATACCTCGGCTACCTCCTTCTATGAATAGGACGTGACTTTTTATGTAGATATAAAATGACATGTAGATGAACAAAAATTATTCAAGGAAGAAGGATACAATCAATCCGAAGAAAAGGGATTAATATACATGAAATATTTTACTAAACCCAAAATAAAAATAGTGAAATGTCCTTACTTGTCTTTCGGCGTAGTTCTAGGATCTGTTGTTACAATTACTGCTCTTGCTTCAGGGGCAACCTTTAGTTCTCTGTAGAACATATGATGCCAAATTCGCTCCAAATTGTCCCAATGCACAACTTTTCCCTTTACGATGGGTGAATATATGTCATAGTCGCTATGCAACAATGCCTCTTCTCCTATATAAACTTCGTAATGCCCCTTACCATAAAAACCCTGGATATTCTTAGGTCTGCCAACCACAGTCCTAAAGATAGAAACAGGATGGTTGTCGCAGGCAAATCCAGCTTTACAACAGTAACTACCAAGTTCTATGACAATTTCTGGCCCCGAATAAGACATTTTACTGCAATATTCAGAAGTGAGAACGTGAGAACAGTTTTATATTGAACTATGAGTCTACAAATCTGCAAATAGATAAATGTGAAAAACTCGTAGAAAGAGTAGAGATTTCTGCGTCCATGGAACAACTGTATTGTTGACACTGACATTTTGTCACGCAGTATTGTATTCTCTTTGATTTTGTCAACCAAAAAAATTAAGAAGGTATAAATAGGTATATACCATAGACATCATGGTATGTACCCACCGCAACCAAAGACGTTTAAGCGTTTAAGTAAACCTACTTACAACATTTACAAAAGATCGTGCATTTGTGCTGCTTGCTGCTGGCTCTGACTGGGAGGGTTTTACATAATGCTGGCGGCAGACCACTAAGTATAAGTTTTATTACGGAAGGAAATAAAAAACTATTTGAACCACTGATTTGTTTTTGCACGTACGTCCCTTGCCAGTCCAGCGCCGGCGGAAAAAGAGAGGTGATATAAGTTTAACCTGTGTTACCCGAACGGATGAAACAAGTTTTTTGCTGATAAAATAAAAGCAGCACTATTTCAGCAAAATCATTGGCTCACCTCCTACGTTATGAAAGGATCTAACCCGTATTTGGCGTTTGGGGCAAAGAGCAAGGACCGTGACTGTGTACACATCAAAAGGTGGAAAATAACCAGGTCAAGCCAGACAGAGATGTATTGTCAGAAGAAGGAGGAGCTAGCCCTGGAGAGGGAGAGGAGATAGTTTTTTATATATGGGTTTTTATATATGCGTTTATTTTATATATTATGTTGTACCCATGTGATAGGGGGTGATGATGATGATGATGTTAATTATATCCTTGTACTGGAAAAAGCATTGCTTATCTAATCAGTAACTAAAATCTCATTTATGAATACGGCTTGTAGTATAGTTTTGTAGGATGTTTAGCAATTACAAACATTATCGTCCATCGAGGCTTTAAGTTTACCAGAACCTTGATGAGCAGGTGCACTACTTGCAGGTAAGCTTCTATGATCTTTGTGGATCCCCTATGCACCCTACTCCTCCACGACTACCAATAAGAAACCATTTCATAAAAAAATTTAAAAACCTTGTGCTCTATTTTTCAGCTGTTAATTGTGGCGACTTTTTATTTAGCTTTAGCTCAAGTGTAAGAAATTAACACACATATAATCACATCTGTATCTCCGAGTGGATAGGCAGATGTGCAGTACACACCCATTTTTTGCCAGCAGTTTTGTCTGTCCCACATAAGGTACAAGCCTATTGCCATAACCGAGCACTACATACTATAGAACATCCAGAACCAAGTAGAAGTACTACGTAATTGCCAATTATACGCTAACTAGAGTAAGTGTTTGTTACAATAACAAGCTTCAGAAAAAGAAAATACGACTTGAATAAATGTTTATATTAGACAGAAACTCTTAACTAAATTTGTAGATGACCTTCTCAGAGCCTCAGAGCCAAATAGAAATTATTAAATAGAAATTATTAAATAGAAATTATTAAATAGAAATTATTGAATAGAACTAATATAGGTATAATTATAATGAACTAAATGATTGTAAAATGTTATAATATAGAATGTAATAGGTACATAAGAAATAATTGTAAAATTTATTATGAAATGCATGCAATTTTGGATCTATACTTACTTAATGCGAATTTTGTTTAAGTGCATAGTAGCTATTTAATAAACAATAAAGAAACAGATAAATATTTTAATTAGATAAAAATTAATAATTTGTTTTTATAATGATGAATAAATAAATAAATAAATATTACACCAATAATACAAACAAATAAAATCTCAAAAAGTTTATCATTATGAAATGGAAGGTAACATAATTGTAATAAATTAATTTTGATGTTAAAAGGTAAATATAAATACGTATAGATTGTATTTTTAATATTAAGTTGTTTGGAAATAAAAGGCTTATTATTATTATTATTCTCAGAGCCTGTATCTTCATACTCTTGCTTTGTTAACCAAAAACCATTCAAGTGTGACAAAGATGCCATAATAGAGCCACCCGTCCATGCTGCGTACTGTCTGTACTTCAAAGCGTCTATTACAGGGTTGATAGTTGACTTTAGTTTCAGTGTTAGGTCGTTCTCAACACGTTCTTCAAGTCTAGGAACTAATGTAGAACCGCCTGAGATCACTATGTTATTGTAGAACATTTTCCTGTAGGTAAAAATAGTTCATTAATTGTTATAGTGAAACTAACTTAACTCCACCAATTTATTTGTATGAGTGATGAATAAACAAACTAAAATGACATACAACGCGAGTAGAAGACTAGTTAACAACAGTTAACAACAATTTTTGCACAAGTCGCTGAAAATTAATAAGCGACCAGCGTAATTGAATGTGTTCATCAACTTTTTTAGCTGACTGTACATATGTGGAAATATCCAACATACACGTACATACTTGCATTACAAGTAATCTTAGCCCTTCTTCTGTTGATAACCACCTCCGAATAATATATCCTTCACGGTCGAATTTGGTCCTTGTGGTATCGGTACCGGTCGTACCGTTCGACCCGTGTAGCTCTATGTTCTAACATAGTTTAGTTCACTTTATACCGCCGCCGCCCTGGACCCCAACTTGACCACGGTAACGCAGTGGCAAGTTGGGTGACCGAACGTCCTAGTCTGTACTTGCGATTGGCCAAATTCTTTGAGATTTTGTGTTCCTGATATGGATAACCCCGAAGAGACCTCCGGTCCCGACACTGCCCTTTCCCGGGCAGTGTCAACCGACGACATGATGCACGAACTATTGATTCCGATGCCTATCGATTTGGGGGCTCGCGCCGCGCTGCCTAGTTGCAGCGCGATGTCGACGCCCCAAGGAACTGATGCTGCTGGGACTGACGATGGGTCAGCTCCCAGCAGTGTGAAGAAGAAGGGCCGCTCTTCTGCGACGAAGAAGAGGACCCTCGAGGAGAAGGGGGGGCCGCCGCGCGACCGTAGCACCAGCTGCTCCGGGTGGGGGTCCCTCCTCTCCAGCGATTCGGAGGAGGAGGTGCCGGTCAAGACGGTGCGTACGCGTCTTGACGCGTACAGAAGGCGGCCGCCAACTCCTCCTCCGTCCTCGGTCCAACTGTCCCAGCGAAGTCGCCGGGAAATCGGTGGGCCGGCCGCGCGGGAGTTGATGAGCGTTTTTGCCCGCATGAACGCGGCCATGCGGGGCAACAGGAACGTGGCGGGGAGGAAGAAGATTGTGGCTTCACTGGTGGATGAAGCCCAATCTTCCCTCAACAAGCTCCTCGCGCGGAGCGTCACCAAGGAGGAGGCGAGGCTCCGGAAGCAGGTGACGAGCCTGGAGGTGGAGCTCGCTGCTTCCAGAAAGCAGATGGATGACCTGTGGCGGGAGGTCGCTGACTTGACCAAGGTGGTCAAGGCGCCTCCCGGTCCCATGCTGCCGCCTCCTCCTCCGACGGCTGGACCAGCACCGAAGGCAGCGATACCCACGGCGCCCACCACGGCGTCCACCAAGGCGCCCACCACGGCGTCCACCAAGGCGCCCACCACGGTGCCCACCACGGCGGCCACCAAGGCGCCCACCACTGCGCCCACCACGGCGCCCACCACGGCGCCCAACACGGCACCCGGATCGCCGCCACAGCCTGTGCCGACAATGGTACAGGTCCTGACGGCGATCGAGAGGCGCCTCGCGGTCCTGGAGGACCGGGCGTACCGCCCTCCGCTAGCGCGGCCCGCGTTTTCGTACGCGGCGGCTGTTGGCGGTTCTCCCGCTCCGGGACCAAGCGGCACACCCGCTGTCCGCCGCCCCGATCCGCCCCAGTCCGTTTCAGCGTACCGTTTGCCGGCCGAGACCGCGGCCCAGGCGCGGAAGGCCAAGTGGCGCGGCAAGAAGAGCGGCACCCCTGCCGCCTCCTCTTCCTCTAACGCTCCCGCTGCTCCTTTACATCCCTCCGGACGGGAGGGATGGGAGGTAGTGGGGGCCAAGAAGAGGAAGACGAAGGCCGCCAAGAAAGTGGCCAAAGCCGCCGCGGCGAAGGCGCCGAAGAGGCCCCGCGCTCCTCGCTCCACAGCCGTCGTCCTTACGGTGACGACGGAGGGTGTGGAGAGGGGTGTGGGGTACGCTGATGTCCTGAGGACCGTGAAGTCCTCAGTCAACCTCTCAGCCCTCGATATCCAGGGGGGGTCTCCGGTGCAAGACGACACGCACCGGGGCTCGCCTCCTCGAGGTCTCCGGCGCCTCCAGCGGCCCTAAAGCTGACGCCCTAGCAGCGCAGCTTAGGGACGCGCTGGACGCAGAAGCCGTCCGCGTCACCAGGCCCACCAAATGCGCTGCATTGCGCATCACGGGTCTGGATGACGCGGCCACGACGGAGGAAGTAATCTCCGCCGTCGTGGAGGCGGGCGGCTGCCCCCGTGACCAGGTGAAGGCTGGAGACATCTCCTTCGGCACCACTGGTCATGGGATGACAGTCGTCCAGTGCCCCGTCGCGGCGGCACTGAAAGTGACGGACGGACGAAGCCTCCTCGTAGGGGGCTTTCTAAAGGCGCAGGTGCACCTCCTTCGTGCCCGGGAAACTAGATGTTTCCGGTGCATGGTGGTGGGGCACGTCGGAGTGCAGTGCACAGCGGAAGTCACCGTGGGCGATCGTTGCTTCCGCTGCCGGCCCGGTCACAAGGCAAGTGCCTGTGATGCCCCGCCTCGCTGCTTTAGATGCGAGGCGGAGGGCAAAACTGCGGACCACCGGGTCGGCAGCACAACCTGCGCCGCCTCGAGGCCAAAGCCTCGTCCGTCCGCTGAGAGCGGTGGGGGTGCCGCTACTGCACGGCCAGATGTTTCTCGGCGGGATGCTGATATGGACGTCCATTAATGTATGACGCCCATATCCGCATCCTGCAAGTGAATTTGAACCGCTGCCGCGCTGCTCAGGATCTTCTGTACCAGAGCATCCGGCAGTGGTCCATAAACTTGGCCGTGGTCGCCGAGCCGTACTACGTCCACCCGGGAAGCCCGGTGGACGAGGACGGCTCGGCCTGTTTTATCTTCGGGGGGTCCGCCGCAGACAACTCGCGCCTTGCTATCATTGCAAGGGGCCGCGGGTGTGTTGCGGCGGAATATGACGGGTTGGCAGTCGTGGCCACCTACATCTCGCCGACACTGGACGAGACTCAGTTTGAGCTATGGCTAACTGAGCTCGACGTCGTCTTCGCTGCGTGCCGTCCTCGCCCTGTCCTGCTCCTGGGAGACTTCAACGCCTGGAGTGAGGCGTGGGGCTCCCGGGAAACCAGGGACAAGGGGAGGCTTCTTGAGGACTGGACCAGAACACGTGGTCTGGAGGTCCTCAACCGGGGGAATGTCGCCACCTTCTGGCGGCGGGGGACCAGCTCGGTCGTGGACGTATCGTTCGCGACCTCTGCCCTCGCCGCCCGTATTACTGGCTGGCACGTGGAGGAGGGTGAGGAGACGCACTCGGACCATCGGTACATCCGATTCGATGTCGTCCCCCCACCTGACCTCCCACAGCCGGTAGAAAATCCCCCGGATCCGCGTTGGGCACTTCACCATCTGGATCGGGAGGCTCTCCTGGAGGCATCCATCGTGTAGGCCTGGATTCCGGCACCGGACCGGCCTGCCGATGTGGATGCCGAGGCGGAGTGGTTCAGGAGAGCCATGTCGCAAATCTGTGATGCGGCGATGCCTAGGGTTACACCCAGACCGGCAAGGAAGCAGGTGTACTGGTGGTCGCCGGAGATTGCACAGCTGCGCGCAGCATGCATCTCCGCCCGCCGCCAGTACACCAGGTTTCGCCGGAGGCATCGCCGCCCAGACGACGCGGCAACCCGAGAGGCGGAGCTTTATCAGGCTTACAGGGAGGCTAAAGGTAATCTCCAGGAGACAATAAAGCGGGCCAAGACGGCGGCCCGCGAGGAGCTCCTGGAAACCCTGCAGCAGAACCCATGGGGGCGCCCGTACCTACAGGTCAGGGAGAAACTCCGACCTAGGGCGCCCCCACTGACCCAGAGTCTCCAGCCGCAGCAGCTGGAGCGGGTCATGGGCTCCCTGTTTCCGACGAGCGCGGAGGAGCACGTCCCTCCGCGCATGGCTCCGTCTCTGCCCGACGCGGATAGCATCAGTGAAGACGACGTACCCGAAGTCAGGGTGGGGGAGCTAGGTGCGGCAGTACTCCGGCTTAAACGCCGGAAAATCACTGCCCCCGGACCCGACGGCATTCCTGGCCGTGCATGGGTCCTGGCCCTCGAAGAACTCGGGCCTCGACTGATGGGGCTCTTTAGCGCATGCCTCGAAAGGGGCCAGTTTCCCAAGGTGTGGAGGACGGGGAAACTGGTCCTGATTCGTAAGGCGGGGCGGCCGGTGGACTCACCGTCCGGATACCGGCCGATCGTGTTGCTCGACGAGGTGTGTAAGCTCTTTGAGCGAATTATCGCGGAACGCCTCGTCGAGCATCTCTCGACGGTGGGGCCAGACCTGGCGGACAACCAGTACGGTTTCCGTCGGGGACGCTCCACCGTGAGCGCGATCATGCGCGTCAGGAGCCTGACGGAGGAAGCAGTCTCACAGGGCAAGGTGGTGGTGGCGGTGTCTCTTGACATCGCCAACGCGTTCAACACCTTGCCATGGAGCTGCGTTAGGGAGGCGCTCGTGTATCACGAAACGCCTCTCTACCTCCGTCGTATTGTCGGGGCCTATCTCTCTGAGAGGGCCATAGCTTTCCCCAGCTGGCTCGGGCCAGCTCGGCGAGATGTGTCGTGCGGTGTTCCGCAGGGGTCGGTCCTGGGGCCGCTTCTGTGGAACATCGGCTACGACTGGGTGCTGCGGGGTGCGTTGCCTGAGGGCGTCGGCGTAACGTGCTACGCCGACGATACCCTCGTCACGGCGCGGGGTGCAACGTACCAGGAGGCAGCACTCAAGGTCACGACGGGTGTTGCTCAAGTCGTGGGTCGGATACGGCGGCTGGGACTGGAGGTGGCCTTGCACAAGTCCGAGGTTCTGTGTTTTCACAGACCTCGGAACGGTCCACCTGAAGGTTCCAGCATAAATGTGGGAGGCGTTAGCATCGGCATCAAGCCCTCGATGAAGTATCTAGGGATCGTACTTGATAGCCGGTGGAACTTCGGACCACATTTCCGAAGTTTGGTCCCCAAGGTGACACAGGCATCGGTCGCGCTTTCGCGACTGATGCCCAACCTAAAGGGACCCAACGCTTCCTGCAGGAGACTGTACCTGGGGATCGTGCGGAGTATGGCCCTATACGGGGCTCCCGTATGGGCGGCGCGGTTGACGGCCAACAACTCAACGCTCCTTAACAGACCGTTGAGGACCTTGGCCGTCAAAACAATAAGGGGCTACCGCACGATCTCCGGAGAGGCTGCATGTCTCCTAGCCGGGACCCCTCCATGGGACCTGGAAGCGAGAGCCCTTGCGTCATTGTTCCAATGGCGCAAGGAGGCGCTGGAGCGGGACCACAGGCCTGCGTCTCGAGAAATCGATGACCGGCGGTCCCAACTCCGCCAGGATCTCATGGAGTCATGGAGGGTGCGACTTGAGCAACCCAAGTGGGGTGCCACCATCATCGCGGCGGTGAGACCGATCATGGACGATTGGCTGCAGAGGCAGCATGGTGACCTCACGTATCGTGCGACGCAGATCGTTACCGGGCATGGATGCTTCGGTAGCTATCTGTTTCGCATCCATCGTGAGGTCACACCCCGGTGTCAACACTGCGAGGTTTCCGACGACGACACCGCACTCCACACGTTGGTGGAGTGCTCAGCGTGGGCGAGTCAGCGCCGGGACCTCGTAGTGGGTCTGGGCGTGGATACCCTCTCGCTGGAGACCATGCTTCAAGCCATGGTCTCCAGCGGGAGTAGGTGGAACGCGGCCGTGTCCTTCTGCGAGCAAGTCGTGCTCGCGAAGGAGGCGGCCGAGAGGGAGAGGGAGCGTGCCCTCCCCGCCGAGTTCCGTAGTCAGCGGCGAGGCCGCCGCAGACTCATCTACGCCCAAGACCATCGACCTCCATGATCGGGGCCTGAGGACGGCGGGATCGCCACCCGTCGTCCTTACAGAAGCAGGCTAGAAGGGTTGCGTGCTGCGGGGCCTTTGCCCCATAGCACGCAACCAGATTCACTCATTGACGCGGGATAAAACCCTACCCCAACGACGCGGGATTCTCATCCCGACCCAACCCCCCGCAGAGACCACAGAGGTGGTCAAAGTCCGCCGGGCGCCACTGGAAATACGTTCTGCTTGTAACCAGAGACGCCCGGCAACGGACGTTAAAGCGGCCGCGGCCTTGGTCGCGGAACTAAAAAAAAAAAAAAAAAAAAAACTTTATACCGCCGGGCGCCACTGGAATTATCTTCACATGTGCACCAGAGACGCCCGGCAACGGACGTAAGAGCGGTTGCGGACTTGGGCCGCGGAATTAAAAAATAAAAGAAAAGTTCACTTTATAGTGTAAGTGATCGTAATTCAGTTTTGCCCCTGATACATAGAAGCGCCATATTCCCCATAGCGTGATATTCCTCATAATTATGGTATATACTATAAACCTACCTGTGCTCAAGATCACAAAGATCTACTCTGGCTATGATGGAGTCTATCAAATTCTTAGATCTGAAACCCGCAAGCTCCGGTTGGAACATTACTTCGGGAACTTGAAATCGTTCGTCTCCTACTATTATATGTTGACCGTCTGGTAAGTCGTATTTTACTTTCTCATTAGACCCAACGTTGAGTTGCTTTACGTAATCCTTTGCTACATACTTTGATCTTCTCAGTAATTTTTTTAGTGTAGTTAGAAGCTAGTTAGTGCACAACAATTGTCTAAGCAATGGTATTTTGACAGAAGCCGCATGGAGGACCAAGTCTGGCGAGCCAAGGCGTCGCAGCTTGTCCTGTGGAATAGCCGAGGAGGCCGATTAAACGCGTCACACAATAACGACACAATTATTAAATTTTATTAGAACTAACAGTTATTTACTTGGTTATTTTGAATCGTTTAATAGTACATACAACATAGTGCAAACTACACCGCACACTATAGTATTACAGTGCAGTGATAGACCGGGGCGGAAGCATTTGAAAATGGTAAAAAGTGAAAAAAAACATAGTAGGATGAAACCCATTACAAAAGGACGAGAATATAACAAAAATGAAGGGAAAAATATTTTACGGTCGATCTGAGGTCGGGAAGTGGAAAGGGGTGAGTTTTTAAGGGTAAAAACGGTTTATCTCGATTTCCGGCAAAACTACAAGTCCAATGGAAAAAAATTAAATGACAAAGTTGTAGGTAATAAAGACACCTACAACTTGTAAAATTTATGTGAAAAATTCAAATAATCAAGTTTTTGGTTTTTTATTTTTATCTCTTTGCAAAACAATTTTTTTTTCAACGAAATTTGGTGAAAACTTACCTTTTATGTCCCAAAGACTCCGAAATTTTTAGATTGGAAATATTTATTTTTTCACCTAATTTTGACTTAAAATAGAAAAAAACACCCTAATTTTCAATCGAAAATTCTCACGTCAAAATATCAGCTTTTTAAAAAAAGTCGGGCAGTTTTTTGTTCGTTAAAATCCCTTCTTTCTGAAAATGTAAAAATATATATACATTACTTTGGTAAATGTTCTCAGAAAATGCAAAGAAAAGAAAAAATCTCGAATCCGAAATTTTTTTTTTAATCTCTATGTATAATTTTGAGGTTGAACCTTTATAAAATTTACACTTTAATTACTTGAAAAACGTAAGATTCCAAAAAAACTCGAATCCGATTTTTTTTTTAATCACTATGATTTAAAAAAAATCGGATTCGAGTTTTTTAAAAATAAAAAACCAAAAACTTGATTATTTGAATTTTTCACATAAATTTTGAGTTTATGTGAAAAAAGTGTAAATACAAAAGTTGTAGGTGTCTTTATTACCTACAACTTTGTCATTTAATTTTTTTCCATAGGACTTGTATTTTTGCCGGAAATCGAGATAAACCGTTTTTACCCTTAAAAACTCTATTTTTTTTTAAGTTCCGTGGCCCGAGGCCGCGGCCGCTTTAACGTCCGTTGCCGAGAGTCACTGGTTACAAGCAGAACGTATTTCCAGTGGCGCCTGGCGGACCTTGACCACCTCTGTGGTCTCTGCGGGGGTTGGGTCGGGATGAGAATCCCGCGTCGTTGGGGTAGGGTTTTATCCCGCGTCAGTGAGTGAATCTGGTTGCGTGCTATAGGGAAAAGGCCCCGCAGCACGCAACCCTTCTAGCCTGCTTCTGTAAGGACGTTGGGTGGCGATCCCGCCGTCATCAGGCCCCGATCATGGAGGTCGATGGTCTTGGGCGTAGATAAGTCTGCGGCGCCCTCACCGCTGACTACGGAACTCGGCGGGGAGGGTACGCTCCCTCTCCCTCACGGCAGAAGGACACGACCGCGTTCCACCAACTCCCGCTGGAGACCATGGCTTGAAGCATGGTCTCCAGCGAGAGGGTATCCACGCCCAGACCCACTACAAGGTCCCGGCACTGACTCGCCCACGCTGAGCACTCCACCAACGTGTGGAGTGCGGTGTCGTCGCCCGTCGACCTCACGATGAATGCGAAACAGATAGATAGCTACCGAAGCATTTTATTGGTACTGAAGTATCTTTGACTGCTTCGGTAGCGTGGTCGGTAGTGCATCCGCTTTCGACGCCGGAGTCTCGGGGTCGATTCCCGGTCGGGACAAACTTTGTGTGAAGACAGATATATGTATGTATTTACAAAAAAAATGTACATAAGTATTTATCTAGCACTCATATTACAAGCTCTGCTTAGTTTGAGACTAGATGGCGTTCTGTCCTCACATTTCGTCCTCACATATTATTTATTATTATCTAGCTGAGAAGAAGAAAAAAAAACTGTCCAAGTGCGAGCCCCACTCCTTCTCGCGCACAAAGGGTTCCGTACGAAAAAGAAAAAAATCACGTTTGTTGTAAGGAAGCCCCCTTAATTAATTATTATTTATATTGTTTTTTTTAGTATTGTAATATAGGCAACAGAAATACATCATGTGAGAAAATTTCAACTTTCTAACTATCACGGTTCATGAGATACAGCGCAAGACAAACGGACGGACAGCGTCAGTCTCAGTAATAAGGTTCCCGTTTTATCCTTAGGGTACGGAACCATAAAAACTGACGACAGACACGGTCGTTTCTACTGGAACCGCAGAGCAACCAATTTACTCCCTGCTATTGGCCTAAGAATATATAGGTACTGGGATTAAACCTATAATGGCTATAGCATTAGAACATAGAATATTTTCAATTAGTTAAGTAGTTTCGAAACTTATTGCTTACAAACATAATAATTCTACCTCTTCATCATATTAGTAAGTACAGATGATATAAACCATTTCAACTAACCTTGATCTTATCCAATAAGTCTAGTTCAAAGGGCGTTGTGAACGAGTATCCCAAATCAAACAGCCGCTTTTGGCGTGTCGCTGACATTGCCTTCCCAGTCACAGGAGCAGTTACAGTAGAATACTTCAAGTGAAACCCTTCGAAGACTGGAGCGACATAAGAGCATTCGTGTCCATTCTCCCACACTACGCCTGAAGTTCGCCCGCTGGCGTATAAACTTAAGGTTGGGGACTTGGCTAAATATAATCCAGAAATAGCAAACGTTTCAAACAAGATTTCGGTAATTTTTTGCCTGAAATAACACATCACATAGACCTACATTCCTGAACTAAGAAAAAACCGGTCAAGTGCGTGTCGAGCCACGCATACGATAGGGTTCCGTGGTTACCCATAAAAGCTTCTATAACTACTGAACTAACAGAGTAATACCATCTGTTAGTTTTTCTTCAAAGTTCATTACATTGACTACCATCATGGATATTTTCAGGTTCTTCACGCCAGCTGTTTAGATTTTAGAGGGGGGGCGGACGACCTTTTTTCGCAAAAACATGCTCTTCAAAGCTAAATATCTCGCAAACGAATACTTCATTCAAAAAATGATCATAGCAACTTCTCAATGATTTTAAAAAGACCTATCTAATGATACCCCACACGATGGTGTAGACGCGAGAAAAAAATATCATCCCCACTTTACGTGTATAGTCAGGTAGAGGTACCCCAACAAAATATTTTTCAGAATTTTATTTTAACACTTTGTCGGCGTAGTAAATACGAGTATAAATATCCTTGCAACGTTTCATGTTTCTAGTACTAACCGTTCGGGAGGAGAGCCGAGGACGGACGGACAGAACCATATGCCATGACATAACTATAATGTAGCGTCTTTGAAGAAAAGCGCCGAAGTGATGAATTGCAAAATATAAATTACCTACGTTAAAAATCTTATAATTGCTATTAATATTTTACCAACGTATACGAAATTGCAACATACATAACAACAGTACGTCTTATTTTCCCTTTCTCGTATAAAACGATTTCCCACGTAAGAAGCGTTTTTGTTTAGGGCCCTGGGAAATAGTATTAAACGGGTTTTCCTATAGTGGGTAACTCAGCGGTGGCAAGCAGAAACTGAGGCGCGGCATGAAGGAGCACAGTAACTGTACTGACACGAAGTCAGTTGCACGCGTTCTATGTTCGCTGTAAGTTCTAGACAAGCCTTTCTAATTTGGCGACTACAGAATTGTAGGTATTTCGCGGTACTATTAGTATTCAACTATTTCTACAACATAATGAGTTGCGATGCCTCAATATTAATTTTTTTAAGTTACTAACTGATCTTCTGTACGAAGTAACGGATGCATAGTATGCATAACTCGTGCGGTCTCCGGTGGGACATGGATTTCAGAGTAGAATATATTATGCCAAATTTTCTCCATTTCATCCCAATTTTTAATCAAACCTTCCTGCACTGGCCACACCAGGTTGCAAAGTCCACGGTTTTTGATTGCCTCATTGCCGCAATAGATCAAAGGCATCCCATCAACAAGACTTGACCTAGTGAATCTGAGGACCACATAAAATGTAGATAAAAGACTTGTCTATAACACTTCCCAGGTCTTCTGAGTTCATACCTGGGGCGCCCGGCAATGGACCATGATTCCAGCTTGGAGATTTCTACATATAATTTCATTTTATTCCTTCCTTACTTTTTTGTAAAAAGGTCATAGAGGTTAGATCTAACATTGTTGAGGTCAACCTCTGGTACACGTAAATTCCTTGGACTCCGCTTAAGCTTACCATCAAGTAGCTGTAGTCACTTCTAATTCTCCATTTATAAAAATGTACTCTTTGTTTTTAATAATGGTGCAGATTTAGTAAAGTATTTATGCAACAATATTACTGTAATAATTTATAATCTTTCTACACATTTAACAAAGTAGAGTATTACGAGTATGAACAACAAAATAATAAATTATCAAACTCGATCTAAAATAAAATAAATAGAACAATAATTGTGGGTAAAAGATCACTCACCTTCCAATGGTGGTAGAAAAGGTGATCCTTGGAGAACTTTCCCCAGCAAATCCAGCTTTCGCATTTTGAGAGCCAGCATCTATCACGACCCCCAAACTATTACCAAACATTCTGATTCTATTTGAAACTTTTCGCAGGACCCAATAATTTGATATGCCATGGCCGTTTAGATTCTGAATTGATTTTTTTGTGTTCAACCCAGAGGCGTTCTCGACTACATTTCGCCAGCCAATTCTATGGTCCGACGGAATAGGGGACGAGCATATTACCGATTTCTGATACAATGGATATATCAACTTGTCCATTTTGGTGTGCCGCGTGCTGGTGTGGCTTTTAACTTGTTACCTGCCTTCATCCTTCCCCTTTTGCGTCATTCATACAAATAGTTTGGGAGAACACATTGTCTACTAAAGTATTAATATTAATAATTATGAACAAAATGATCTATCTAATAACGAAGTTTGACAGACAGATTTGATCAAAATTATTTTCCTCCAGATGTCGCATAGAAAAAGTTAATAAAATATGTGTAACTATAAAATAATCAAAAATGGATAACAAAACTTTATTTGGTAGCAAAAATTAAAAGTTAGTAATAGTCCTACAAAATACAGAAGTAGGTGCATAGAAGCTTTCAAATATTGAACGACTAATGCGAATGAGCCATTATTTAGTTATATATATGTTAAAGATCCTTTGTGGTAAATCATTGGTGTTTTCTTAGATCAAAAAACTACGTTGAGGTCCTGTAAATTACCATCGCAGCCAGTACATACCAGATTGTATTCTGTTATATTCAGGTAAACACTCAGTCGGGCCAATCGCGGCCACCGCGGGATTTTGATTGTATAAAAACTTGTGAGCCAACTCTGACATCACACTTACCGTTACTTGCTCTACTAGGTTGAGCTTTAAACTGAGAGGATGACGCCGGCAGGCATATACCATTTGAGTGCCCATGTCGCGACAGGAATTCAATACACCGTAATGTTCTTTACACAGCTCAAGCTTCGCCATATTGATAGCCCTCTCAACGTATACAGTAGGCGTCGTAAGGCACAACTGCATCCAGGCGTCTTGTATTATAAAGAGCATATCATCCACGTGATGTTTATCTACTATAAAATACGCTCCCCATAATCCAATGTCCTTGTACGGGATGTAGAATGCCTCATATCGTACGCAGTGAGCTGCACTTGAGCCTTGAGCTGAATAAAAGGGCTGATTCTCCGGCCGTCTCTGGCTTTGGTCGTATGATCCAATAAGATGTTTCATAACTAACATTTTGTAGTAATGGTCACTATTGTATCCTGGTGCCTCCATGCCTATCGCCACGTGACAAAACGGCAGTGAATCGTCGCGATATACGACCTCAGAACCCGTGAACCGTGTAGGTCCACTATCAGCAACCCACTCCCCACAAGGTGAAAGACAACCAAACGTTCCTCCGGCTGCTCCCACGATCTCATCATGCCTCACATATCCAGAAGTTGCCAAGATAAGTCTACAGGTGGAATAGTTCTCACATAGAAATTGCGCTGTTGTCAGTTTATCAAACCTAGCTATATTTCGCGTTGGTCCCATCACGGGTTGAGCAAGAGGGGTACCTTGAAAAGCCGTCTTATGAAGATAATCAAATACGGCTGCCTTAGGATCATTATCTAAGTCGATTGCCTCAAGGCACAAATTATGTCTCTCCTTCTCTAATTCCTGCTCATCGAGCGTGATTTCAAGCATAATCTTGGATAAATACATAACTCCTTCAACTGCGCATTCTGAAGGAATCAAAAATGAAAACATTTGCATTTCGCGTCCTGTCTTAGCTAACATCTTTGCGCCTAAAGCATTAATATTATGTTCGATCTTTGATTTTGGCATAGATTTGAACCCTTTGTAAACTAAGTGTTCTATGAAGTGCGTTAGACCATTACAATTGGCCGTTTCATATCTGGATCCCGCAATTACAAATAAAGAGACACATGCTAAGGGAGAATAATTCTCCTCCGTGAGTACTCTAACACCGTTTGGCAAATAGGTGACTCTAGTAAAAGAGTCGAAGGGCTCCTCTGGACACCAACAAGTACCATATCGTCTACAACGAGCAGAGAGCCTCGTGAGGGATCTTACAAAACTGACGAACATGGCAGACGATGTTGCTTACGATTTTGGTAAAATTGTAATAGTTATTTTGTGTCTTCAGGTGGAAATCTGGATGTCTGAAAAATTATAATGTAAATAATTGACGTCAACGA
This sequence comes from Nudaria mundana, assembly GCA_963556515.1. Classification (NCBI taxonomy): domain Eukaryota; kingdom Metazoa; phylum Arthropoda; class Insecta; order Lepidoptera; family Erebidae; genus Nudaria; species Nudaria mundana. The sequence continues at coordinate 16,036,485 of OY748286.1, read as the reverse complement.
CATTCAGAATGCATTGACAGCCTGTCAAAAAACAATTATTTATATTGACTTTACTTTCTTCTTCGTTGTTGCCTTGAAGGACTAGTACGAGTATTACCTCTACGTTCGTGGTTGTTGCCATTGTTGTCATTTAGGCATAGAACAACACGTTAGTAGCGCCCGGTCTGAAATTCGGTTGCTTATCCGCCTGCAATACATCTTATATGAAACTGCATCGCACCCACCTGCGTCGACTTGAAACGACGAATCAAAGCAATACTTAGTCTAAGCGATTTAGCTGAAAAATAAATCAAACCAGGAAATTATTAAATACAGCCATTTTCATTCAAAAATCGTAAGGGTTGGTCACTTGTAGTCTAATTCTGTCTGATCTAACTACCAACATAACTACAAGTAGGAGGTCGCCCGTTGCCGGAGCAGGTCGATCGCTGGAGACAGGAGGCTCGCGACGATCTGTTCCGGCAATGGGCCTTGAGATGTGCGGCTCCGACCGCGAGCCGGGTGCTCGTGGGGGCCATCGGTCCCGTGCTCCGCCAGTGGGTGGAGCATGCGCAGGGGGCTCCGACCTACTTCCTCACCCAACTTCTCACGGGTCATGGCTGTTTTGCCAAATTCCTGTGGGAAGTGGTGGGGATCCTGTCGGAGCCCGTTTGTCATCACTGCGCAGGCGGCGCCGTAGATACGGCGGAGCATACGCTCGCTGTGTGCGCCGCCTGGGACACGCAGAGGTTGGCCCTCACGGGCGTTATCGGCAGTATAGGTTCGCTGCCGGCCGTCATTCTTTCTATGGCCGGCAGCGAAGAATGTTGGGCCGCCGTCGCCTCCTTCGCTCGGGAGGTGATGGCGGCAAAGAGAGAGGCCCTACGGGAACGGGAGCGTGCAGGCCGCACGCTTCCGCCCCGCCGGGCACCAGTCAGGGGGCGACGGCGTATTGCATACGCCCAAGCCCCCGACTGATAGGGCCGTGGGCGGTGGGTCGGGGGGCCCACCGCTCACGCGAAAGGCCCTGAGGAGTCCGACGCCCCTTATGTGTTTCGGGGGCGTCGCTTCTATGTTGATTGGGGGGGTTTAGGCCCCCCGTGTTGAGCTCGAAAGAGCGCCCCCTTTGCCGGGCCGCCGTTGCTTAACAGTTTCTGTCTATCCGGCGGCCCGGCTAAGGCGAAGGAGAAACACCGTGGATAGGTTTTAGTGGGTAGTCCGGCCCGTTTTCCATCCTAGGGCCGGGAGTCCCACACGAAGCCGTCTCGCTTCCCCCCGCAGCGAGACGGTGAAGTGCGTAAAAGCATCACCGACCACGTAAAAAAAAAAAAAAAAAAAAAAAAAACTACCAACATAACTAACGTGGTCCAGCTGCGACGACCGCAGCGGATCACGGTGCAGAGGGCTGCACGGGCGTACCGCACCGTGTCTTTAGAGGCGGCGTGCCTGTTGGCACAAAGTCCCCCGTGGGATCTCGAAGCAGGGGTCCTAAAGAGGGTCTACGACGAAGGCGCCCTGGTGCGACAACTAGGAGGTCGCCCGTTGCCGGAGCAGGTCAATCGCTGGAGACAGGAGGCTCACGACGAACTGTTCCGGCAATGGGCCTTGATATGACTCCGCCAGTGGGTGGAGCATGCGCAAGGGGCTCCGACCTACTTCCTCACCCAACTTCTCACGGGCCATGGCTGTTTTACCAAATTCCTGTGGGAAGTGGTGGGGATCCTGTCTGAGCCCGATTGTCATCAGGTGGCGCCGTGGATACGGCGAAGCATACACTCGTCGTGTGCGCCACCTGGGACTCGCAGAGGTTGGCCCTCGCGGGCGTCATCGGTAGTGTAGGTTCGCTGCCGGCCGTCATTCTTTCCATGGCCGGCAGCGAAGAATTTTGGGCCGCCGCGCGTCGCCTCCTTCGCTCGGGAGGTGATGGCGGCAAAGAGAGAGGCCCTGCGTGAGCGGGGAATACGCTCACGCCCCGCCGGGCACCAGTCAGGGGGCGACGGCGTATTGCTTACGCCCAAGCCCACGACTGATAGGGCCGTGTGCGGTGGGGGGCCCACCGCTCGACGCTAACGCGAAAGGTCCTGAGGAGTCGGTTTTTAACGCTCATAGTATCATATCTATTTCATATTGTTATATGTAAAATTTGAAAAGGTAAGGGAGTTTCCATTTGCTAAACAATACACAAGCATAGTTATTATTCTATAATTGTAACTCAGCACTGAAATAAGTCATTATTTAAAAATGTATTCAATTTTAATGGTACACAAGATTTACACACCTATTTGGGGGTTATTCATAACGTTATAGATCCAATCTAGGTGCGGACTGACAGCTGTGAATACTGATATTTTATGTCTTTCGAAGTTGAATAATTCAAATGCAACGCCAATAACTTTATTATCTAAAAAAAGTGGTCCCCCAGAATCACCAGGCATCACGTGCAGTTCAGAAGAGCAGGGAGCAGCCACACAAACATGTGTCCCCACCGCTGTTTTCCATTCGTATTTACCACAAGACGTCGCAACTCCATCCCCTAACTGTAACGGCTTTATCCAATCGTTAACAACGTGACTTAAGTTCCAGTTCCAATTAGTTCGACCACCACCAACCCAACTCACTTGAAGACCAAATACTGTTCTGTAGTCCAATATTGACAATTTAGCAAATGTTTTTACAGGAACTTCTTCTACCAGTAACATGGCTAGATCATTGTGATTAATAAAACTGTAGCTGGGATGTGGTATTCGCTTTAATAGTTTACTAATCTCCGCAACTAAAGTTGGCCATACTGTCATATTGCCGTACTGGATGCTATCAACTTTACAATGCGCAGCAGTGAGTACCCACGTAGACGTCACCAGGGTCCCGGTGCACATTCTCTGCAAATTGACCAGAAGGATGACTACGTTGCCAAAGCGACCGTCCTTAACGTCGACACCGTTGTATACTCTCTCGGGAGCTTCTACAGCATTACGAGCCCACGCATAACTTGCACAAGTCGTTAACACCAGTGGAACTACTAGTGCTAAAGACATGTAGTTCTTACAGCACTGAATGTTTTAAAATATACCTGGTAATGTAGGTACACTATTTGCGAAACACTGAATCAATTTATTTTACTGTGTAACACCATAATAATTTCTTATCAATATATTTGATTTTCTATAACAATTTACTTGATATCTTATACCTAAATATAGCTTGTTTAAAGGAATTTTCACATGTAAATTCTACTTATCCATCCAAAAGAGGTTGAAAATGGGCAATTGAAGTATAGATATTGGCTATGGTTCTATCAATAAGATCAACAATGCATTTTTCATTCGTAATACATGTCATGTAACTTTAGACTTTTTTAATAATGCTTTCAACATGTAAGTTATTGAAACGGTTGTGGTACCCTGTGAAGGCAGCAGTGAGACATTATCCCTATTCTTTATCATATATGCAGTTTTTGCAAAATAACGTGGAGAGTACACAATATTCTAAGCTCCAGAATGGTTTGACTGTCGCTACTGAGGAACGTAAAGGTACTCCAAATGCATGTATCGGCATCTACATCGATGCCGGTTCAAGGTATGAGGGCAAGTACGAGAATGGAATAGCCCATTTCTTCGAGCACATTGCTTTCAAAGGCACAAGAAACCGAGACCGAGCAAAACTAGAGGCCGAGATGACTGAGATCGGCGCCACCTTCAGATGTTTCACCACTCGAGAGATGCTGTGCTACTACGTTACTTGTCTGTCCGTTCATGTACCCATTGCATTGGACTTGCTATCCGATTGTATATTCAATAACTTATTATCCAAGTATGATATAGAATGTCAGAAACAGGTAGCCTACAAAGAAATGTTGGAACATGACCATGATTCCAACGAGGTCCTCTACGATTTCTTGCATAACGCTGCATTTCAGGGAACTCCACTAGCTAACACTGTCATGGGTCCGAGTAGTAACTTATACAATTTTACTGTTGAAACTCTGTTCGGTTACTTGAACAGAATGTTTTGTCCAGCAAGGACGGTGTTAGCAGCTGTGGGTGGCATCAATCACGAACAAATTGTTTCTCTGGCAAATTGTTACCTTAATAACTTGGAACCAAGTAGGGCCCAAGAAGACGATGTGTATCGATACACGGCATCAGAGATACGATACCGCGACGATTCACAGCCATTGGGTAATATCTTGATGGCAGTTGAAGGGCCGTGTTGGTGTGAGGACGACAACATTGTTATGCAGGTACGGACTGGTGTAGTTGAAACCAATATTACCTACCTCCGCCCAAGCAACAGTACACTTAACTAAAAATTCGGCTTATTAAAAAATATTTATTTATTTCGTACACATGCATTTTTATAGCGGAAGTTGTTACCACGGGAATGATATCACAACACAGTACCTAATTATACTGATATTCGTAAATAAAAATATTTCCATGGCGTTATGTGTAAAAGGTGCCTACCTTCGAACCCGGGTCTGGACAAATATTCATGTGCCGTGGTAGTAGGTATTTGTAGCAACAATGGCGTTGTTTGTGTGTAAATGCTACCGTAAGAACTCGTTTTTAATTACAACGCGTTGTAACTAGGAAGAACGCGTGGTAACTGAAGACCTTTGAAACAACGCGTTGTAACTGTAAGTGACGAGACGCGAGACGATGCTCAAGCGTCTGTTCACAGTCTCGTCTCGCCACTCACACGAATGTGTGAATAGGGTATTAGAGTTGTGTTGTAATTAAATCGTAGATTGCATCCAAGTAATTGTATCCAATGATTTTATTTCAGTGTAATTGATAGTTTGTTTTTTAATTTCATATTGTATTTTTACGACATGGCTCCGTACAGAATAAGTAAACAAACTGAACATCGCATTAAAGATGAAGATCGCAAGATGTTAGGATGCCAAGACAATCCCACCTGCAAGGGGTGCACTCTGGCAAATGTAAATGTTTCCGATAATCGACAATAGGTTCGCCATCTGATACTATTAAGTGGGACTACCAAAATTACTGGCGAAAAGTGGGTGTTTATTTTGCCGCTGCCTGCCCTTTCAAGGTAACAGGCGTGAGTCAAAAAATCGGTAAACTAAACTCACAAGCAATGCGCCAGGATGGCGCCAGAAAGGCACCAAACCGAATGACTGCATAGTACAATTATCATTAGGTTAAGTTAAATTTAGTTACTCCCGATATTACTTCTTAACTTCCCAGCCCCTATATCCCGGGAACCGATCTTCCCACCTAAATTCTGGGCTCCCATCACAAGTTACATTCGCCTGCAAAAAAAAATCCCGGGAGTTCTCATCCCGCAAAAATACCCAAGATTCCCAGTACCCCATATCTCGAAAACTAAGCATCCCAGGTCAATTTCACCCTCATTTTTCCGGCCCCACAGTACCCTAATTTTCCTGCACCCCGACCGAGACTTTTTCTATTAGCCTGCAAAAAAAATCCCGGGTATTCCCATCCCACAAAAATACCCAAGATTCCCAGTACCTGATATCTCGGAAAGTAAGCATCTCAGGTCAATTTTGACTTCTTTTTCGGACCCCTTTTGAACGCCCCACAAGTAATAAAACTACATCTCTTCCCATAAAAAAAAATCCCAATTCCCATCCCACTTCCCAAAAACTTTGATATTACCGGTGGGTGACAGTTGGACGTGTTTATATGTTCCGCTACATATCTAGGTACTATGAGTAGATCTGGGGACTATATCCTGGTAATACAACATCAATCCTCCCCCCACATGTTGCAGTTTAAATATGTAAAATATTAGTAGACTATACTAAATTGAGCGAGATAACAGATGGGAACAGTGACGAATCATATGCTCATATGCTGTGATTAATCACAGGTGAAATCACAGTGACTCCTTGTGTAGTCACGATATCGTGACGATATCGCCACGATAAAGTGGACGATAGCATATGAGCATATGATTCGTCACTGTTCCCATCTGTTATCTCGCTCAATTTAGTATAGTCCTGAAAGAAACCTGTAGGGGGGCGGGATGATTGATGTTGTATTACCAGGATATAGCCCCCAGACCTACTCATAAAACCTAGATATGTAGGGGAACATAGAAACACGTCCAACTGTCACTGGTAATACAAAGTTTTTAGTACTACAAATCACACCGGTAATACAAATCACGGCATTTGAGCACATGATTCGTCACTGTTCGCATCTTTTATCTCGCTAATTTTTTTTTTTTTTTTTATATTTGGTTCGCCAAATTGACGCCACCCTCCTGGTGGTAAGTCGTGACGACGTCTAGCGATTGTGGGCCACTCTCACAGCACACAATACTATAGAGAGTGGCCCTCAACTTGACGACCTACTGATGTGCCTCTTCACACTCCGCTTAAAGAACCCAGGATTATATGTGGGAGGAAACACGTGCACAGGCAGGGCATTCCAGGCCACTATCGTTCGGCAGAGAAACGAACGTTTAAAACGTTCGGTTCTCGCGAACATGCTATCCACTGTGTGAGAGTGGCATCTCTGCACGGGTTGTTCGGGATCGGACGGACGAGGGTGGGATCAGATTGAAGAGCTCTTCAGAACACTCGCCGTGGTAAATACGGTAGAATGCGGCCAAGGAAGCTATTGTTCGGCGCTGAGCTAGTGGCTCGAGGATTTACCTCCGGACAATCTATATATATGATATATATATCTATATCTATATGTCGTTTCCACTGTGAAGGGCATGTTGTCATCGATAGCATGGACGGAGGACTTTTTTTTTTTTTTTTTTTTTAATTCCGCGGCCCAAGGCCGCGGCCGCTCTAACGTCCGTTGCCGGGCGTCTCTGGTTACTAGCAGAGGGTATGTCCAGTGGCGCCCGGCGGACTTTGACCGGGTCGGGTTTTATCCCGCGTCAGTGAGTGAATCTGGTTGCGTGCTATGGGGAAAAGGCCCCGCAGCACGCAACCCTTCTAGCCTGCTTCTGTAAGGACGGTGGGTGGCGATCCCACCGTCCTCAGGCCCCGATCATGGAGGACGATAGTCTTGGGCGTAGTGGCGTAGTCTGGGGCGGCCTGGCCGCCGACTACGGAACTCGGTGGGGAGGGTACGCTCCCTCTCCCTCCCGGCCGCCTCCTTCGCGAGCATGACTTGCTCGCAGAAGGACACGGCCGCGTTCCACCTACTCCCGCTGGATACCATGGCTTGAAGCATGGTCCCCAGCGAGAGGGTATCCACGCCCAGACCCACTACGAGGTCCCGGCGCTGACTCGCCCACGCTGAGCACTCCACCAACGTGTGGAGTGCGGTGTCGTCGTCGGAAACCTCGCAGTGTTGACACCGGGGTGTGACCTCACCTGCGTCACACGGTACGTGAGGTCACCATGCTGCCTCTGCAGCCAATCGTCCATGATCGGTCTCACCGCCGCGATGAAGATGGCACCCCCCTTGGGTTGCTCAAGTCGCACCCTCCATGACTCCATGAGATCCTGGCGGAGTTGGGACCGCTGGTCCTCGATTTCTCGAGACGCAGGCCTGTGGTCCCGCTCCAGCGCCTCCTTGCGCCATTGGAACAATGACGCAAGGGCTCTCGCTTCCAGGTCCCATGGAGGGGTCCCGGCTAGGAGACATGCAGCCTCTCCGGAGATCGTGCGGTACCCCCGTATGGTTCTGACGGCCAAGGTTCTAAGTGGTCTGTTTAACAGAGTCACGTTCCCCTTGACCGCCAACCTATCCGCCCATACGGGAGCCCCGTATAGGGCCATACTCCGCACGATCCCCAGGTACAGTCTCCTGCAGGAGGCGTTGGGTCCCTTTAGGTTGGGCATCAGTCGCGAAAGCGCGACCGATGCCTGCGTCACCTTGGGGACCAAACTTCGGAAATGTGGTCCGAAGTTCCATCGGCTATCAAGTACGATCCCTAGGTACTTCATTGAGGGCTTGATGCCGATGCTAACGCCTCCCACATTTATGCTGGAACCTTCGGGTGGACCGTTCCGAGGTCTGTGAAAACACAGAACCTCGGACTTGTGCAAGGCCACCTCCAGTCCCAGCTGCCGTATCCGACCCACGACTCGAGCAACACCCGTCGTGACCTTGAGTGCTGCCTCCTGGTACGTTGCACCCCGCGCCGTGACGAGGGTATCGTCGGCGTAGCACATTACGCCGACACCCCTAGGCAACGCACCCCGCAGCACCCAGTCGTAGCCGATGTTCCACAGAAGCGGCCCCAGGACCGACCCCTGCGGAACACCGCACGACACATCTCGCCGAGCTGGCCCGAGCCAGCTGGGGAAAGCTATGGCCCTCTCCGAGAGATAGGCCCCGACAATACGACGGAGGTAGAGAGGCGTTTCGTGATACACGAGCGCCTCCCTAACGCAGCTCCATGGCAAGGTGTTGAACGCGTTGGCGATGTCAAGAGACACCGCCACTACCACCTTGCCCTGCGAGACTGCTTCCTCCGTCAGGCTCTTCACGCGCATGATCGCGCTCACGGTGGAGCGTCCCCGACGGAAACCGAACTGGTTATCCGCCAGGTCTGGCCCCACACTCGTGAGATGCTCGACGAGGCGTTCCGCGATAATTCGCTCAAAGAGCTTACACACCTCGTCGAGCAACACGATCGGCCGGTATCCGGACGGTGAGTCCACCGGCCGCCCCGCCTTACGGATCAGGACCAGTTTCCCCGTCCTCCACACCTTGGGAAACTGGCCCCTTTCGAGGCATGCGCTAAAGAGCCCCATCAGTCGAGGCCCGAGTTCTTCGAGGGCCAGGACCCATGCACGGCCAGGAATACCGTCGGGTCCGGGGGCAGTGATTTTCCGGCGTTTAAGCCGGAGTACTGCCGCACCTAGCTCCCCCACCCTGACTTCGGGTACGTCGTCTTCGCTGATGCTATCCGCGTCGGGCAGAGACGGAGCTATGCGCGGAGGGACGTGCTCCTCCGCGCTCGTCGGAAACAGGGAGCCCATGACCCGCTCCAGCTGCTGCGGCTGGAGACTCTGTGTCAGTGGGGGCGCCCAAGGTCGGAGTTTCTCCCTGACCTGTAGGTACGGGCGCCCCCATGGGTTCTGCTGCAGGGTCTCCAGGAGCTCCTCGCGGGCCGCCGTCTTGGCCCGCTTTATCGTCTCCTGGAGATTACTTTTAGCCTCCCTGTAGCAATCTCCGGCGACCACCAGTACACCTGCTTCCTGACCGGTCTGGGTGTAACCCTAGGCATCGCCGCATCACAGATTTGCGACATGGCTCTCCTGAACCACTCCGCTTCGGCATCCACATCGGCAGGCCGGTCCGGCGCCGGAATCCAGGCCTGCACGATGGATGCCTCCAGGAGAGCCTCCCGATCCAGATGGTGAAGTGCCCAACGCGGATCCGGGGGATTTGCCACCGGCTGTGGGAGGTCAGGTGGGGGGACGGCATCGAACCGGATGTACCGATGATCCGAGTGCGTCTCCTCACCCTCCTCCACGCGCCAGCCTGTAATACGGCGGGCGAGGTCAGGGGATGCGAACGTTACGTCCACGATCGATTCCCCCCCCCCGCCGCCAATAGGTGGCGACATTCCCCCGGTTGAGGACCTCCAGACCACGTGTTTTGGTCCAGTCCTCAAGAAGCCTCCCTTTGTCCCTGGTTTCCCGGGAGCCCCACGCCTCACTCCAGGCGTTGAAGTCTCCCAGGAGCAGGACAGGAGAGGACGGCACGCAGCAAAGACGACGTCGAGCTCAGTGAGCCATAGCTCAAACTGAGACTCGTCAATGTTCGGCGAGATGTAGGTGGCCACGACTGCCAACCCATCATAGTCCGCCGCAACACACCCGCGGCCCCTTGCAATGATCGCAAGGTGCGAGTTGTCTGCGGCGGACCCCCCAAAGATACAACAGGCCGAGCCGTCCTCGTCCACCGGGCTTCCCGGGTGGACGTAGTACGGCTCGGCGACCACGGCCAAGTTTATGGACCACTGCCGGATGCTCTGGTACAGAAGATCCTGAGCAGCACGGCAGTGGTTCAAATTCACTTGCAGGATACGGATACGGGCGTCAGACATTAATTGACGTCCATAACCGCATCCCGCCGCGAAACAACTGGCCGCGCAAGGGCGGCACCCCGACCGCTCTCAGCGGACGGACGAGGTTTTGGCCTCGAGGCGGCGCAGGTTGTGCTGCCGACCCGGTGATCCGCGGTCTTGCCCTCCGCCTCGCATCTAAAGCAGCGAGGCGGGGCGTCACAGGCACTTGCCTTGTGACCGGGCCGGCTGCAGCGAAAGCACCGATCGCCCACGGTGACTTCCGCTGTACACTGCACTCCGACGTGCCCCACCACCATGCACCGGAAACATCTGGTTTCCCGGGCACGAAGGAGGTGCACCTGCACCTTTAGGAAGCCACCTACGAGGAGGCTTCGTCCGTCCGCCACTTTCAGTGCCGCCGCGACGGGGCACTGGACGACTGTCATCCCGTGACCAGTGGAGCCGAAGGAGATATCTCCAGCCTTTTTAGTAACACCAAACGAAATTCTGCAGAATTGGTACAAGTTGCCGCAAGCCTCGAAGGCTGTAAAAGGTTTCTCGTGAGGGAGTATAGGCACTTGGTGATAGGCGCTTTGTAGATCGATTGTACTAAATATTGCATATTTAGACACTCTCGACACCGTTTCTTCCATATTAGGCAGTGGATATGCATCTAATTGGGTGTACCGGTTGATAGTTTGAGAGTAGTCGATGACTAAACGCTTTTTATGAGTAGCATTTTTAGTTATAAGTACTTGTGCCCTCCAAGGCGAATGACTTTCTTCAATGATTCCATTGTCCAGGAGTTTCTTTACTTCGTCATATATAAAACTCTGGTCTTCAGGGCTGTATTTACGTGATCGTATTGCTATGGGCTTGCAGTCCGGAGAAACATTTACGAATAGTGGTACAGCAGGTACTGAGGCTTCTGCGACGCTGCACACTTTGAATGTATCTTTGGGACCACCGAAGTCAAACTGTAGAGCCGAGTGGAACGCTAGTAAGTCATGGCCGATTATCAAGTCAGCACAAAGATTCTTTACTATCAGTAGTTTGGCGTTCTCATAAAAGTGGTCACCTATTTGAATGTTCTGAAAGGTCGAACCGCTTACTTGATATGTGTGTGACAAGGAAGCCATTGAGACTGTCTGAGTACATGGTTTTCTCTTGAGACGACAAAGGTTGGCGAAATTATCATTGATGAAGCTAATCGAGCTACCGGTGTCTATAAGTGCTTGCGTTTTGATACCTTTAATGACAGCAGGAATCATCGCTTTAGAGAGAGAGGCAGGTGCGGCTGCAAGGATGGCTGAGCAGTGGCTGCACTCTTCGGGCGAGGACATCGAAGCACTGGTGCTGGGTTTCGAGTGACATACCTTGCTATAATGTCCTTGTTTACCACAAGATTTGCAAGCAGTGTCTCTTGCTGGATAATTCTTTCTGACATGTTGTGCTCCTCCACAGCACCAACATTTGCCAGTGGGAGATTTATTTATGAGTTATGTTGTAGCGGCTGCAGTAGGAGTTTTAGGATCATCGATGATGTTTTGCGTTTCAGGTACAGCACTGACAACTGGGTTGATGAAGTCTTGTGAGTTCGTTTCCGCCACCTCCATAGAGAGCGCTATATTGTATGTTTCATCCAGTGTCAGTGACAAATTTTCCAGAAGGCGTGAATGTATTTTGTTGGATACCATACCAGCAATGAACGCGCCACGAATGCTGTAATTTTTGTTGGTTTCAGCATCTACACTCTTGAACTCACAGTTTTTGGCTAATTGTTTAAGAGATTGCAGGTAAATGTCGACTGTCTCATCGTGTTGCTGTTTTCTTGTAGTTAATAGGTGTCGAGCGTGGATTATATTGTTCGCCTTGACGTATAATTTGTCAAGTTCAGCTATTGCGGAGTCATATGTGTTCCACTCACTCACGTGCGCGTAAACTTTGGGCGAGACATGGTTTATCAAGAGCTGCAGCTTAGTTTCTTGCCATTTCGCAGTCTCGACACTTTTACTTGCGGGTTCTGACTGAGCGAGGAAGTTGACAAACGTTTGTTTCCAGTGCAGCCATCCTTTGGGAGCTTTCGGTGATGGGTCCTCGTCGAACCGCTCTGGTCGTAGGTACTTTTCCATTTATGTTAATTAAATGGAAATAAAGACAAAACCTACAGAATATAGGTTTTAATTAACATAAAATTTTACGTTATTTTAGGAGAGAAAAGGCAGAGACATTGCAAATGTCATTGTTCTATCAATTACATAGATCTAACATATTACCAAGAAGGTCGCTAATGAAAACATGACGAGGAAATAGATCGCATATCACATCAATACGGATAGCCCGTCGCTGCATAGCATCGAGAGCGTCCAGCAGATACTTCGCGGAGCCGTCCCAGAGGTGATGACTATGAGGCCGGAAAAATGAGGGCGAAATTGACCTGGGATGCTTAATTTTCAACATATGGGATACTGGGAATCTTGGGTATTTTTGCGGGATGAGAATTCCCGGGATTTTTTTTGTAGACGAATGGAACTTGTGATGGGAGGGGGTGCAAGGGGAACAAAAATTTGCCCAGAATTTAGGTGGGAAGCTCGGTTCCCGGGATATAGGGCTGGGAAGTTGGTAATGTCGGGAGTAACTAAATTCAACTTAACCTAATGATAATTGTACTCTGCAGTCATTCGGTTTGGTGCATTTCTGGCGCCATCTTGGCGCGTTGCTTGTGAGTTTAGCAGACTACCGATTTTGTGACCAATTACAGTTGGAACGTCGTAGTATAGCAGTAGCATGGCGTTTTACGTTCATTTACGCGACTTAGGCCCTGACCTGATGAGGTAGGTCCTGCAGTACCCATCTGCGTAATGACTATTTAAACATTTCTTAAATTACTTAACATCACATATTATATACGAGGAGAAACATATTTCTGCAGAGATTAAAGATCTACTAAGAAAAAAATGCAAATTAATTGTTTCAATTCAAATTTTGCGCTAAAACGCGACCAAATATATAATAATGTAAATATAATGTGTATGTATTTATCAAAAAATATATATACTATAAGTATCACGCTCAAAGTCACGTGCGGCGAGTGTACGCAAACATTTGGCTTGGCACCGATTGCAGGTAGCACATACAAATAATAGTATTTTATTAATATTCAAAGGTACTTACTACATATTAGGTTTGCATTAAAGTGGTAGTAAATTAAATCTTTATTAAGTTATGTTACTGCTGCTCAACCCTCAGTAAAATTTTTGAAAAAATAATATTTAATCAATTGCTTTCACATTTAACAGACAATAAGTTACTTCATAACAAACAGTTTGGTTTCACTAAAGGCAGGAACACAACGGATGCAGGAGTTGCACTTGTGAAACATATATTTGATGCTTGAGAGGAAAAGCAGGATGCCATTGGTATATTTTGTGATCTATCAAAAGCTTTTGATTGTGTTGATCATGAGACTTTGCTACTAAAATTAGGTTATTATGGTGTTTCCAACAGCTCACTTGGCTTACTCGAGTCTTACCTCACTGGTAGAGTACAAAAAGTAAACTTTAATGACACCGACTCTTCTGGCGCCTCATTAGTCATGGGAGTACCCCAGAGCTCGATATCAGGACCCCTTTTATTCTTAATATACGTAAACGATCTTCCTTATTTCACTAAAAATCTTTGTGGATAGTATTATTTGCTGATGACACATCATTAATTTTTAAAAGTGATAGACAAAAAGTAGCACTTGACGATGTAAATAATACCCTTTCGGAAATATTGCATTGGTTCACAAGTAATAACTTGCTGCTCAATGCGAAGAATAAAAAAAACATAATGTGTAAAATTTACTATGCCCAATGTTAGATAGGTGGATACTCATATTACTATGAATAATGAATTAGTTCAAATAGTCAATACCACAGTTTTTCTTGGGATAACTCTAGATAGTAAACTACAGAGGGGTCCTCATATCACAGCCTTGGCAGGAAGACTTAGCTCAGTTGCCTATGCGGTTAGAAAGATAAGGTCACTGACTGACAAAAAAACGGCACGATTAGTTTATTTTAGCTACTTTCATAGCGTTATGTCATATGGTCTGCTGCTGTGGGGCTCAGCTGCCGATATTGAGACAATATTCATATTACAGAAACGAGCTGTACGAGCAATCTATAGACTCGGACCCCGTGACTCGCTGAAAGAACTATTTAAAGAAATTAATATTTTAACAGTTGCTTCTGAATATGTTTACGACAACATCTTATATGTACGGAAGAACATAGATCTCTTCAAACAAAATTCCAATAACCATAATTTTAATACAAGAAATAAAAATAAACTGGCAATGACAAAAATTTGACCTCATAAAGTTGGTAATTCGTTTGTAAAGTAATTAAAAAAAAAATTTGTAATAAAATTCCTCAGGATTTGGTTGACATGCCTCTTAATAAGTTTAAAATAGTAGTTAAAAAGTGTTTGATGATGAAAGGCTACCATAATGTAGGCGAATATCTTAATGGTAAAAATGCATGGTCACCCTAATCTTCTGTAGTTGGCCACTCGTATAATACAAAATAAACTAATTGTAACAATGTAAACAAAACAATATTAAAAAAGAAAATGGATAATCTACCTGAGTTTCTTGCTGGTCTCTTCTCAGGAGAACCAACTTACCGAACCAGCGAAAGAATCATTTTCTAATGGTTATTTATGTACTTACTTAATTTAGTATTTTTATAATATTACTTGACAAAATTGTAAAATTTTTACATTCATATGTGCTTTTTATGTGCCTAAACTGAATAAATGAAATTGATTCTTGCTTCTTGATTCTTGCTACTTACTATATCGTTATCGTGCATTGTGAAAACCGCCCGCGCCTCTGAAATGTCTGTGTTTCCTTCTACATACTTATCTATGATTACAATAGACAGGCTACCTCTAGTAAATGACAGATTATTTTGAGAGCCGCTCTGTAACGCTGCCGGTGACCATTTTGTGAAATAATTTGACAGTGTTGACAGTCATTTGACAGTAATTTCAATTGCAAATAGGGTTCTGCAATATCGACATAAGAATAGATTATTTTTCAGAGAATCTGTTAAGGTTATGAGTATTTCATTACATACAAGAATATACTACGTAGATTGTTATAAGAACGTTTTAACAGAAACTATACATGAGTCATTCGGGTCAAGAGGACGCACTTTATTTTTGACAGCCCCAAAGGTCTATACAATTTTATGTATAAAATTGGTAGAATATCTAATATACTTACATCATTTAATCTAATTTTCCATCAAAGAGCATTAGTTTCTGTTGTACATATGATCGATTCGAAAGATCCCAATGCGTCCTCTTGACCTGGTATGTGGGTAGAATTACGCATGCATTAGGGTATAATTACGCACACGGGGTAAACGTACGCATTCAGATTTCTATGAGGGTACTTTAATAAAAAAATATTGCCAAAATCAACATTTATTACTTTTTAATCTACTAGAAAATGAGATTAATATTTATTAATTCACAATCACATAAACTTCAAGAGTAACAACTTTTAACTTTCAAATCTTTAACATTGACCACTTTAACATACATACATTAGATAAGTATCTTTGGATATTTATTACTAAATCAGTTTTTAGTTACTTTAAGTAATCTTATTAAGTAATTAGGTAACATAATAATCTAAGAACTAGAAAGAGCGATCAAAGATAACATAACGAATCTAAGGTAAGTTCTAGGGTTCGTTTTCTTAAGGCACCCTCACTGATGCCAACTTCTTCAGCAGCACGTCGTTGACTTTGTCCTTCTTGCATTAGTTTTTTTAGCTTTTTCTATTTGTGCCTCTGTGATGAGGGCCCGTTGTGGGGCTTTTCTTATGTAAGTCCTCGGCATCTTTATTCTGAAAGCATAAATTACTTTTATACAACTTTTAGATATTTTCTCTTGGGGCAAAAGTTCGCAACATGGGTAAAAGTACGCGTGCGTACTTTTATAGACGCACTCTTACCCCAATCGACAATTTTTTTACATGATTGGACACAACACACGACTTCATTAACTTTTAAGAATATTAATGATGTACATAAAAACTACATTAATACATAAAAAATAAACTAAACATTTTGAATGAATGAAACAATTAAGTTCATATTACTAAATAAATTTTATAGTTGTCTAATGGTAGAATCATTCGGGGTATAGACCGGGGCGGAAGCATTTGAAAATGATAAAAAGTGAAAAAACATCATAGTAGGATGACACCCATTACAAAAGGACGAGAATATAACAAAAATGAAGGGAAAAATAATTTACGGTCGATCTGAGGTCGGGAAGTGGAAAGGGGTGAGTTTTTAAGGGTAAAAACGGTTTATCTCGATTTCCGGCAAAAATACAAGTCCTATGGAAAAAAATTAAATGACAAAGTTGTAGGTAATAAAGACACCTACAACTTTTGTTTTTACACTTTTTTCATATAACCTCAAAATTTATGTGAAAATTCAAATAATCAAGTTTTTGGTTTTTTATTTTTATCTCTTTGCTAAACAATTTTTTTTTCAACGAAATTTGGTGAAAACTTACCTTTTTATGTCCCAAAGACTCCGTAATTTTTTGGATTTGTAATATTTATTTTTTCACCTAATTTTGACTTAAAATAGAAAAAGAACACCCTAATTTTCAATCGAAAATTCTCACGTCAAAATATCAGCTATTGAAAAAAAGTTGGGAAGTTTTTTGTTCGTTGAAATCTCTTCTTTCTGAAAATGTAAAAATATATACACGTTGCTATGGTAAATGTTCTCAGAAAATGCAAAGAAAAGAAAAAAACTCGAATCCGTTTTAAATCACTATGTACAATTTTGAGGTTGAACCTTTGTAAAATTTACACTTTAATTACTTGAAAAACGTAAGATTCCATGTTACATTAACAGGTAGAAAGACCTAGACCCGCCTAGCCCCTTCCCCACTTCTCTATGAAATACCTTTTGATGGGCTAAAATTATCCCTAGGTAACTGAGGTATATGAGTTATCTTAAATTAGCAATAAATAGGCATCTATGCATATAATTTAAAGAATATTCTACAACTTTCTCAAAATATAGTAATGTCTTACTAAAAATTAACTTATTTGGTTGTTAATTATAGTAGTATATTTCGATTTGTATTTTTTGTTTATCAATGTAACATGGAATCTTACGTTTTTCAAGTAATTAAAGTGTAAATTTTACAAAGGTTCAAACTCTAAAATGTGCATAGTGATTAAAAAAAAAAATTCGGATTCGAGTTTTTTTCTTTTCTTTGCATTTTCTGAGAACATTTACCATAGTAATGTATATATATTTTTACATTTTCAGAAAGAAGAGATTTCAACGAACAAAAAACTGCCCGACTTTTTTTAAAAAGCTGATATTTTGACGTGAGAATTTTCGATTGAAAATTAGGGTGTTTTTTTCGATTTTCAGTCAAAATTAGGTGAAAAACTAAATATTTCAAATCCAAAAAATTACGGAGTTTTTGGGACATAAAAAGGTAAGTTTTCACCAAATTTCGTTGAAAAAAAAATTGTTTTGCAAAGAGATAAAAATAAAATACCACAAACTTGATTATTTGAATTTTTCACATAAATTTTGAGGTTATGTGAAAAAAGTGCAAAACCAAAGTTGTAGGTGTCTTTATTACCTACAACTTTGTCATTTAATTTTTTTCCATAGGACTTGTTTTTTGCCGGAAATCGAGATAAACCGTTTTTACCCTTAAAAACTCACCCCTTTCCACTTCCCGACCTCAGATCGACCGTAAATTATTTTTCCTTTCATTTTTGTTATATTCTCGTCCTTTTGTAATCGGTTTCATCCTACTATGATTTTTTTTCACTTTTTATCATTTTCAAATGCTTCCGCCCCGGTCTATACCCCGAATGATTCTACCATTAGACAACTATAAAATTTATTTAGTAATATGAACTTTAATTGTTTCATTCATTCAAAATGTTTAATTCATATAAAATTATTAGCGAAAACGTACGTTAATAAACGTTTTTAGGGCTCCATATCCTAAGGGTAAAATGGGAACTGTATTACTGAGATTTCGCTGCCCGTCCGTACGTCCGTCTGTATTGGGCTGTATCTCATGGACCGTGATAGTTAGAAAGTTGATTTTTTTTCAGATAATTTCTATTGCAGCTATAACAACAAATACTAAAAAACAGGATATAATAAATATTAAAGGGGGCTCCCATACAAAAACGTGATTTTTTTTGCCGTTTTGGTATTGAGCCCTGCGAATATAAAATTGAATTGATGTCTTTCACATAAATTTGACTGCCTTGAAAGCTTATATCTATCTGATGCTGAATGTACCTACCTACCTAATGGGTGCCGTAGCCAAAATATACCAGGTATACGATTTTGTCTGTCTAGGTGTAGGTATTTATACCTATGATAAACTCAAAAGGGTAATACGTAGGTACCTAGGTAAACGGTGTTTGTTTGAAACTTGAATTGATAATAGTTTAAGTGCTTGCGCAGGTTAAGGAAACATACCTTTTATTCTGGAAAAATGATCCTACCGGAATCAGGAACGGCTAACCATAATATTATGTGCAGCACAGCACTGCCGTCATCCACTATTAAAATATTTTTTTGGTTACAGATTGCTAAATACGCAACAGGAGGATGGGACCGCTCCCAGATCTCAGGCCGCAATATAGCCGGGCGCATGACGCGGCCAGTATCAGAGCTACAAGCCTGTGATGCCTTCAAGAGCTTCAACATCAACTACAAGGACACAGGGTTATGGGGAATACAGTTTTCAGGAGACACATTACTCCTGGACGACATGACTTTGTTCATATTTGACCAATGGATGTACATATGCACCACTATTACCGAGGCTGAAGTCTCGTTGGCGAGGAAATTCTTCAAAGCCAAATATTTGTCAAAAATGCAAAGTTGTGTCAATGTCTGTCATGATGTGGGAAGGTAGGTAGTTTACTTCTTTACACTTGCATAATTATTAATATCTAGCGGACGCCCGCGGCTTCGCCCTTTTGACAAATTATATACTAAAAACCTTCCTCGAAAACCACTATCTATTGGTGAAAACCGCATCTAAATCCAAAGTACTTAGTATCTCGTCCCAAGCCTCGCAAGTGATGCATCTGCTGTTTAACGGATGGCTCTGGTAAAAATAATACAGTTCCCGGTAACGCCAATAGACTCGCCCCCTACAACGGGAGATTCTCATTGATGAAGTGTACCTACCTTTATTATGTATATACACCCACACTTCGTCACAGGTATACCTACTACATGGAAATATTTTTATTACAACGCAATGGAAAGACATATATTCGATAGTTTTTAAAGTAATAAATAATGTAGATAAGCTAACTTGCAAAAACGTATGGTTTTATGCCGGACTCGAGACCACGTCCGTGACTTTTCAGGAGAAATACTATGTCCAACTGAGCCGCTGAAGCCCAAAGCCAATGACATCGATCACTTATTTAAATTCGTAGGTAATACCTATACCTTAGTGGTCGCCGTGGCTTTTCCCTTATTTTCCCCCCAATCCAAAAAAGCTCACGCTGAAAAAACTGTATGAAATCAAGGAACACTTGTGCCAAGTTTCGTGAAGATTAGATAAAAACTGTAGCTGCTAGCCCGGAACACACATACATACAGACAGACGGACGAAAGTAAAATTGTCCAATCTCAAAATGTAGACGCTTCCCTCGCTCGGTCAATTACTGAAGCCCTACTCGTGTCTAAGAATAAAGATCCTACCTAAAGATGACCTTGACCATATCGTTGATACTGACTGTACTGTACATCGTCTGAGGGTTCTTTTCAGTTATAACAATAGTAGGTACCTACATAATACATATTGTATTAAGTAGGTACCTACTATTGTTATTGCGGAGTTTATGAAGCTCTTTCTTAGGCGACTCGTGTATTTCGTTCGTGATCGAACTCCTCCTAAACGACTGGACCGATCTTTTTGAAATTTGGCACGGTCATAGTGACCATCACCGTTAGTGCATATATCTGAATTCATAAAGATCGGTCCAGTCGTTTAGGAGTTCGACCCGGATCGACAAACTCAGCTCAATTATTGCAACAGCAGAATGTATTGCATGCCTAGTTAAAGTTATGCATCTATTATAGGTGGACTTTATATAGTGGACATCGTCCATCTTTACTGGAGACAATTACAGCCATAGACCGAGTACACGCTAAAGACATGCACGAAGTTTGCTCACGATACATCTACAATCAATGTCCGGCAGTAGCCGCCATTGGCAAAGTTGACGGTCTTTTGGAGTACAGTCGGCTCTGTGCAGGTACGTTCTGGCTGAGATATTGAGTCCAGTCCTTCTTCCAGGAGGGCCCATAGGTATCTCCGATGGTAATTTTTTACACAATAATAGTTGAATATTGAAATAAATAATTATATTTGTTTATGACTGTATTATTTAAAATCAGCATGGTTCCAAAGTTCTGGGATGAGAATTGTGAAGAAAAAAATTGTGGGAAGATCAAATACTTACTTAGAGTACTATGGGACCAGAAAATGTGGGCAAAATTTAACTGGGATGCTTAGTTTTCGAGATATGGGTACTGGGAATCTTGGGTATTTTTGCGGGATGAGAATTCCCGGGATTTTTTTACCGGCGAATGGAACTTGTGATGGGAGGGATTGCAGGGGAACAAAAATTTGCCCAAAATTTAGGTGGGATGCTCGGTTCCCGGGATATAGGGGTATGCGCGGCCTAAGCCGGCGGCTTGTATTACCGCTAACTGCTTAAATACGAGAATGTTTTTGCCACTTGTGGTAGAAGTTCACTTGTTTCCACAAATCCTTTTTTTTTTTAATCTTAACGTCTATTACCGGGTACATCTTCGTAAGGACTCGTATATTTAACAACCTCAAATCCAAATCAATCAAATCATTTATTTGCGAATATGGGTCAGGTTTAGATAACATGAACATGATAGATGTGCACAGCCACATTCCACCTTACGGTATGCAAATATATTAGTAATATGTAACTAGTGATTCTAAACAATTTAATTAAAAAAAGCATGTCAAATTTAAAATATTTAAATGAGAATCGTACAATTTTAGTTAAAATCATGTCGAAAAATAATCACGTGAATGTCAAAATTTTAAATAGTTGAATAATAAATGTGAATGTCAAAATTAAGTAAATAACATTAGAAAACCATAGACCAACGCGGTCGTCGTATACGCTGTCGCCGTATACGACGGGACAAGGCATTATGCATTTTCCCGATACATAAAAGTCTAGCATGTTTGGTGCGGGGGGGTCATCGACACGCACACATTCTCAGACGCTCAAACCCAATCGGGTGCGACTACGAAACTCACACATGACAATAAGAATAACACATTAACATTTTCACAAACACATACATATGCATTTTATATCATAACACTACAATGACACTACCAAAAGTTACCGCCCACTATTGATGCAACAGTGTCGATACATTTTATCGATAAAATTTACAAAATCGACTATTGAAATCAGGTTTCAAAAATGATACCAAGGTGGATGTTGTTTATAAAAGTGTGACTTTATTTGCTATTTGTAACTTAGGGTAGGTATTATATCAAACCTATACATCATATAAATCTAAACAACTAAATAAAATCGAAGAGTCTGTATACAGGGTATATCTATAGCTGTATACAGTGGACTATGTTTACAGTTTATTTTTAAACCATAATGCTTAATGTAAATAATGTTAATGTACTGAATAAGGTAAAGAGATTCTTTACACCGGACCAGAGGTGTCTTCTGTACAAGACGCAGATTAGACCCTGCGTCGAATACTGCTCTCACCTCTGGGACGGCTCCACGAAGTATCTGCTGGACGCTCTCGACGCTATGCAGCGACGGGCTATCCGTATTATAGATTGTCCGGAGGTAACGGGAAGCCTTGAGCCGCTAGCTCTGCGCCGAACAATAGCTTCCTTGGCCACATTCTACCGTATTTACAACGGCGAGTGTTCTGAAGAGCTCTTCAATCTGATCTCACCTACGAATAATGTATCCTATAGAAATGTAACTCCTATAAAGTTACCGCCGAAATCTTGGAATCACTTACGCATACTAAGAAACAGCAATAAAACAAAACACTCACACTGTCTATCGTTGAACACATGCACGCGATTGGTCGCGCCAAGGTCATGCCGGCTCGGCGCCTCGCCCGTCATAGTGGCGAAGCAGCGAAGTGGATGGTGTTATACAATAATAAGATAGCTTGTTATGTATTTATTTTTTATTGAATAAGTTTAATCAAAGTTCCATCAATAGAAAAATAATAACTGGATTGTTATTATTTTTCTATTGATTGAACTACATAGGCATACAAATTAAAATAAGTTATTTTTTTTTTCACAATTATGTACCTCGGAAAATAATTAGTTAATTTAATTTATGGCGGTTGGAATTTAATAAAGACTTCATTTGTTGGGAATATGTGACATTCAAATTATAATTTAATTTCTATGCATAATATCATCCTACTAATATAATATCATAGTAATAATATTACCTTAGAGCTTAACATACTATGAACACTGTATAAAAAATAATTAAATTTTTGAATTGCTTTCATGTTGCATAACGCTTTTCAACTTCACCAAGTACGTGTTTTTAAAATGAATATTTACTGAAGGTAAGTCCGGCGTTTTTCATATCCGTATGGCTTCTGCACCACTTCACAACACACGAAGGCATATTTGAAATATAACAAACGCGAAAACACAATTAAAATCAATGACTGATTGGTTCCAGCGACACAACCGTACGAAACGTGCGACAGCGGCGGACTGAATGTGTTGCGCGGTCCATTATGTGGTGCCATTTTGTGAGCCGAATTACACTTCTATAGGATACATTATTCGTAGGATCTCACCCTCTTCCTTCCGATCCCGAACTACTCGTGCTGGGCAGAGATGCCACTCCCACACAGTGGATAGCATGTTCGCGAGAACCGAACGTTTTAAACGTTCGTTTCTCTGCCGAACGATAGTGGCCTGGAACGCCCTGCCTGTGCACGTGTTATCCCACATATAATCCTGGGTTCTTTAAGCGGAGCGTGAAGAGGCACATCAGTAGGTCGTCAAGTTGAGGGCCACTCTCTATAATATTACGTGCTGTGAGAGTGGCCCACAATCGCTAGACGTCGTCACGACTTACCACCACCAGGCGGATGGCGTCAATTTGGCGAACCAAATATATAAAAAAAACGTACGGCAGGAAGACCTGCGGTGGAAAGAGTCCTACGAATTATGTCGTTTAGAATTGCGTGCCGAGGTATACAACCTGCGCTTCTGTTACAAGAAAGACCATGGTGTCCCAGATTATCGACGGCTACTCCACAGGTGCAATGATGCGGGAATACACAAGGTGTACTCAGCCGAAGGCAAGTGGCAATGCGGAAGGTTGTGTCGTCCAACATTGTACTGATGTTGGGCGATGGGAGCGCCTGGATCCATAACCCCGACTCCCATTCTCCAACAGCTAGTAGGCGTGCATATCTTAAGATAAGATGATATATGTAGGGAATAGGTATCCCGCTAACGTGTTTCCATGGAAATCTGGATCTGAAAAACTATTCCACTCGGATGTTGCCGCGGGCAACAGCTAGTCTACGATAAAATATTAAAAGAAAATTCACATGTAGAGGAGTAGATGATGCACACGGTTTCATAGACGGATCAGAAGTACTAATGACATCGCAAGGTGATTGTTGGTCATCTGATAGGTCGGAGGATAATTGATGGCTCTGAAAAAATAGATTTCACATTGTGATTTTTATAAGCGGAGTAATATACGCGTATTTTAAGAACTAAACATACTAATATACTTTATAACAATTATGTTACCGGTCGTACTAAAATGCAGTTGAATTGAGAACCTCATTATTTTTTGAAGTCAGTTAAAACTTACAACACAAGTACAATGTGGTATTAGAGTTGGTATAGTGCCCTCAAGCAATAGCCTTCTCTTGTTCGCCAACACTCGAAAATCAAAGATCTTGAAGTGTTCCGAGCAAATGACACCAGCTCCAGGAGGCATCCAGGTACGTCTGTTGTTACAAAACAATATCCATAATTCCCTTACTCTCGGATCTTTCGGAAACCTGTAATAAATAAATGAACAAAAATATCGTCGAAGTATTTATTGGGGAATGTAATTCTTAAGTATAATAAAAAAATTATACAACGAGACTCAATATTATACCTATTAAACTTATCAAAACCTTTATTAAAATCAAGATCATAATATACAGACCTACGTAATTTAAATAATATTCAAACCAGTAATTTATATTGCACCTCTTTGCATTTTCAAGGTATTTTATCGATACCTAACTTGGTACATCACTCCGATACAGACACTATAACTGTGTATTTGTTGCCATGGCAACACCCATGTCAGTCGTTTGACATATTTGACTGATTTGCGAATTGTATGAAACGACCGACTTCGTGTTGATAGAAAAATCCGAAATAATGAGACTTTGATTATTATAAACAAAGAAATTTGTATCATTATTTGATTAAAAATACTTACCTATGGAAGGTAATACCATCTTTTTGTAAACTAGATGTGCCTGACCTTTTTTTGCAACAAAAAACTGAGCAGGTTGGCATTTTTGGGGATGACAATAGCCGCGCAACTAGATCTAGTCTAGTAAGTTGTCAAGACGCCAATTTGTTTTATTTCTAACTTATGACCTATATATAGGTCATAATCATGTGAGCGAGGGGAACGCCTGCTAAGGCGGCGGTGTGTAGAAAACAAACCACATCTTAACATTCCATGATTTCTTTGCACACCAGCATTCGTCTATCAAGCCTCCTTCTGCAGAAATATGTTTCTCCTCGTTAATAATAGGTGTGGTTAAGCAATTTAAGAAATTTTTAAATTGTCATTATGCGGATGGGTACTGCAGTACCCACCTCATCAGGTCAGGGCCTAAGTCGCATATTGCAATTGTAGCAAAGTAGCATCGTATTTGCACGTCGAAGGCAAATTTTTAGTTTTCGTAGTCTACTAACACAAACGCAGTCCAGTAGCGAACGTGCGTCTGCCTGCTAGCTTGTGACGCGCTAGTGGCTGTTTGCGTGCGTAGTCTTAGTTTTACATATTTAAATTCCAACATAGCCGCCTGTGAGGGGGGGTGGTTGATGTTGCATTACCAGTATGTAGCCCCCAGACCTACTCATAGAAAAGCGTCCAACTGTCACCGGTAATATTAAAGGTTTTGGGAGGGTGGGATTTGGGAATTGTTTTATGGGAAGCTACCTCGGTGGCACAATGGTACTATGTACGGACTGCCACGCTCGAGGTCTCGGGTTCGATTCCCGGGTCTGGTGGATAATGTATAATTCTCTTTAGAATTTTACCCAGATAATTATCCCAGAGTCTGGAACTTGTGCCCGGTAAATGGCAATAGGCTCGCCCCCTATTACATGGGACCTAACATAGCTGGCGAGATGTCGGTGTGTTTGCACACCTCTGCCTACCCCTTCGGGAAAAAGGCGTGATGCTATGTTATGTTATGTTTATGGGAAGCTATGGAGTTTTATTAGTTGCGGAGGGTCCAAGGGGGGTCCGAAAATGAAGTCAAAATTGACCTGGGTTGCTTAGTTTCCGAGATATCGGGTACTGGGAATCTTGGGTATTTTTGTGGGATGAGAATTCCCGGGATTTTTTTTGCAAGCGAATAGAATACGTCTCGGCAGGGGTGCAGGGAACAAAAATTTGCTCAGAATTCAGAAGCTCCGTTACCGGGATATAGGGTCTTCAAGTTTCGTGGAAAATGGGATGAGAATTGTGAAGAAAAAAATTGTGGGAAGATCAAATACTTACTTAGAGTACTATGGGACCAGAAAATATGGGCAAAATTGAACTGGGATGCTTAGTTTTCGAGATATGGGTACTGGGAATCTTGAGTATTTTAGCGGGATGAGAATTCCCGGGATTTTTTACCGGCGAATGGATGGAGGGGTTGCAGGGGGAACAAAAATTTGCCCAAAATATAGGTGGGATGCTCGGTTCCCGGGATATAGGGGTTGGGAAGTTGGTAATGTCGGGAGTAACTAAATCCAATTTAACCTAATGATGATTGCAAGCATTTACTTTACACGAAGGATCGGTGATTATGTCATTATCAAGAATTCATTATCAAGGACCTCAGTGGGTAACACAATGCGTCACGATCTCTGTCGCGCGCGTTGCAAGGAACCGAATGCTACCTTTAGAATGTACGATGATAGGAAATACGCTTCACTACGAAATAAGCGTCTTCATTCATAGAGCAACGCGGTCGTCATATACTACGGGAGAAGAAATAATGCATTTTCCCGATACATAAAAGCCTGTCATTTTTGGTGCGGAGGGGTCATCAACACGCACACAGTCTCAGACGCTCAAACCCAATCGGGTGCCTCTACGATACTCACACATTACAATAAGAATCTCTAGCTGCTACACACAGTGCCGGCGGCAGTGCCGCCGGGCAAGCCGCTGCTAACCCGGCGGCTTACAAAGCCGCCGGCCAAGCCGCTGCTAACCCGGCAGCTTACAAAGCCGCCGGCTTGCCGCACCAAGAAGCCGCCGGCATGGCCTGGCAACCCGCCGGGCTGTGCCGGGTTGCGCGGGATGCCGGCGGCAGTTCGTTCCCGGCATTTGAGTAATAGTGGTGTGTCAAAATTTCACTACCCAAACAAATTGTCGTGGGTCGGATACGGCGGCTGGGACTGGAGGTGGCCTTGCACAAGTCCGAGGTTCTGTGCTTTCACAGACCTCGGAACGGTCCACCTGAAGGTTCCAGCATAAATGTGGGAGGCGTTAGCATCGGCATCAAGCCCTCGATGAAGTACCTAGGGATCGTACTTGATAGCCGATGGAACTTCGGACCACATTTCCGAAGTTTGGTCCCTAAAGTGACGGGGGCATCAGTCGCGCTTTCGCGACTCATGTTCAACCTAACGGGACCCAACGCCTCCTGCAGGAGACTGTACCTGGGGATCGTGCGGAGTATGGCCCTATACGGGGCTCCCGTATGGGCGGCGCGGTTGACGGCCAACAACTCAACGCTCCTTAATAGACCGTTGAGATCTTTGGCCGTCAAAACAATAAGAGGGTACCGCACGATCTCCGGAGAGGCTGCATGTCTCCTAGCCAGGACCCCTCCATGGGACCTGGAAGCGAGAGCCCTTGCGTCATTGTTCCAATGGCGCAAGGAGGCGCTGGAGCGGGACCACAGGCCTACGTCTCGAGAAATCGAGGACCGGCGGTCCCAACTCCACCAGGATCTCATGGAGTCATGGAGGGTGCGACTTGAGCAACCCAGATAGGGTAGCACCATCATCGCGGCGGTGAGACTGATCATGGACGATTGGCTGCAGAGGCAGCATGGTGACCTCACGTATCGTGCGACGCAGATCGTTACCGGGCATGAATGCTTCGGTAGCTATCTGTTTCGCATCCATCGTGAGGTCACACCCCGGTGTCAACATTGCGAGATTTCCGGCGACGACACCGCACTCCACACGTTGGTGGAGTGCTCAGCGTGGGCGAGTCAGCGCCGGGACCTCGTAGTGGGTCTGGGCGTGGATATCCTCTCGCTGGAAACCATGCTCCAAGCCATGGTCTCCAGCGCGAGTAGGTGGAACGCGGCCGTGTCCTTCTGCGAGCAAGTCATGCTCGCGAAGGAGGCGGCCGAGAGGGAGAGGGAGCGTACCCTTCCCGCCGAGTTCCGTAGTCAGCGGCGAAGGCGCCGCAGACTCATCTACGCCCAAGACCATCGACCTCCATGATCGGGGCCTGAGGACGGCGGGATCGCCACCCACCGTCCTTACAGAAGCAGGCTAGAAGGGTTGCGTGCTGCGGGGCCTCTGCCCCATAGCACGCAACCAGATTCACTCACTGACGCGGGATAAAACCCTACCCCAACGACGCGGGATTCTCATCCCGACCTAACCCCCGCAGAGACCACAGAGGTGGTCAAAGTCCGCCGGGCACCACTGGAAATACGTTCTGCTTGTAACCAGAGACACCCGGCAACGGCAACGACGCCGGCTTGCCGCACAAAGAAGCCGCCAGCATGGCCTGGCAACCCGCCGGGCTGTCGTACAAAATCAGCCGTACCTACATTGAACGTGACTGACTTTTTTTCTTCCTTTCTTTTTCCTTTCTACTTTCTTTCCTTCCTTCCCTATTTAAAAGCCTAAAATAAGTGTTTCGCCTTTACAGTTAAATAACGATTTAATTGCAAGTGATGAAGATAGAAGGCATGTAGTAACAACTGAAAAAGTGGTAAGTTCTCAACAAAAAATTAATATTTTTCTATTACTTTTGCCGAGATTTTATTTTTATAAATAGTAAATTGTGCCTAAATGTTAAATGTAATATTATATAAGTAAAATTGTAATACACCTAATCCTAGAAACTTGTTCCTAACATTTTCGTATTTTATTGCAGATTTTACCAGTACCAGACATCATATCTCCTACTACATCACTGAGTACGGGATCCATATTGGATACACCAATAAAAACAACGTTAAAAAAAAAACTACATTCATGTAAAAGGCAAATTTTAGTAAAAAATAGAAAAAATAATACTCTACAAAAAATTAATAAGAGGCTTAAGAAAAAAAACATAACATTAACATAAAGGGGTTGAAGAAGCTTTACTGCAAGATTTGTCCAGGCATGTTGAGGTGGCTGACACATTCAATGCCCTTTACCTAAAAAACGTTCAACTCAAAAAAAGACCTTTTGCCAAATATCCTCCGGGAGCGAGAAAGTTTGCGATCACCTTGCATTTTTACTCACCTGCCGCTTATAAATATTTGAGAAGAATGTTTAACTCTTGTTTACCCCATCCGAGCACTTTATATGACTGGTACAGAAGTGTAGAAGCTGATCCAGGTTTTACAGCAGAAGCTTTAAACAGATTAAAACAAAAAGCCTATTCCTCAGATAAAGAATGTGTTCAATGATAGTAGATGAAATGTCCATAAGACAACAAAAGATTTGGAATGGGAAAAAATCTGAAGGTCTAGTTGATTTGGGTATTGAGTCAACAGATAGTGAAACTGCTAATCAAGCATATGTTATATTATTAGTCTCCGTTAATGATTTCTGGAAAATACCACTAGGATATTTTTTTATCACAAGTTTAACAGCAGAAATGAAAGCCAATATAATTAAAATTGCGCTAACAAAATGTCATATGTCTGGGGTTAAAGTAATATCATTGACATTTGATGTATGCAAAAGTAACATCGGAGCAATGAAATTACTGGGTTGCGATATTTCTGATTATAAGAATATGAAAACCCATTTTAAACATCCTGCTGCTGATCATAATGTTGTTATTTTCTTAAACGCTTGTCACATGATAAAACTCATGCGAAATACTCTAGAATCCAAGAAAATTATTTATGATTCAGAAAACAAACCAATTAAATGGAAAATGTTTTCTGATCTTCATGACATACAAGACAAAAATAGTTTACATCTAGCCAACAAACTCACACACAGGCATATCGCATTTAAAAATGAGATAATGAAAGTGAGACTGGCCACACAACTTTTTAGCAATAGTGTAGCGAAAGCTCTTGAATTTTGTACCATTGAACTACAGTTGCCTCAGTTCAAGGATTCTACTGCCACTATTGAATGTATAGGGATTTTAAATGACGTTTTTGACATATTAAATTCAAGAAATTTTAATAGTCATACATTTAAGCAGCCAATAAATACAAATAATGGTGAAAAAATCTTTGCCCGCTTGGATTAAGTACAACATTATTTAACTTCATTAAATATCAACGTACAAAGAAAAAGGACTGTCAAAAACAAAAACTGCTCTCGCGTAATATTTCGTACTGAAAAGGTACCCCTAGTCAAATCTGTATCAAATACAGGCGCCATAGGATTATTGGTTTGCATACAAAGTATCAAATATTTATACGATAACTTGCTGTTAACCAATAAACTTTCCTTTTTGACTACATATAAATTCTCTCAAGATCACGTTGAGCTGTTTTTTGGTAATTTAAGATCTCAGGGAGGCTTTAATAACAATCCAAACTGTCGTCAATTTAAATCAGCATATAAGAAGATTTTGATGCATCTTGAGTTGGGCTCAAAATTTTCAGGAAACTCTATTCCCCTTGAAAATATTCAAATTTTAACGTGTAATAACACAGTTGCAAATATTAATAACACATCAAGTGGTTACAGACATGATTTTGAGCAAGAAATCGAATGTTGCATAAGTAACAGCAACGAAACCCAAGATGGGCATTTTCAGGAGGCTTGTGATCAATTGTCACTATCGGTTGGATGTTCAGTCACTTCGTGCAATTTTATTGATCAAATTGTGGGTTACATCGCTGGGTTTGTTGTAAGACAACTTGTAAAAAAAATAAAGTGCTCCGTTTGCCATGATGCTCTACTGGCGACTACCAGCTTATGGTTTCATAAGCTTGTCGACATAAAAACTATGGGAGGCCTCTTTTATGCGGCGGAGGATGTTTTTACGATTTGTAAAAGGACCGAAGAGAACATACGGCGCTTTTTGCGCTCTAGAAGCGCAATAGAAAAGGATATTATTACTAGAGCCGTAATGAAAAGTTTCCTACAATATGACATATTCAAAAAACTCCATGAGCACTCCTTAGAGCAACCAGCTATGTACAATGATAGAATATGTTTATTAAAAGCTGTAATTGAGAAATTATATTGCCAAGAAGGAAACATTTGAAAAAAAAAGTAAGTCTAAACGTCAACAGTACAATAAGCTGAATCTATTCCAAGGAAATTGACAAACATAATATTATACTTGTCTATTTTTCAATTTTACTGGAACAATATTAATTTTACGTTTTAGTAGCAAAGTAAGATTTAAAATGTAAATAATGTAATTTTTAAGTACCTAGTAGAAGTAAGATTTAAAGTGTAAATAAATATATTTATTACATCCGTGCCTCGGAGAGCACGTTAAGCCGTCAGTCCCGGTTGTCATACAAACATCTATGGCAGTCGTTAGGGGTAGTTGGAGCCCTATATCAAAAATCCGACCAGTCTAACTACAGAACTTCGATATCGCCCATGGGTTGTGAAGGTTAGATTGTCAGTCGCTTCACGGAAAATATTAAAGTTCAGCCGAATCGTATTTAGACTGGAAAGCCGACCCCAACTGAGTTGGGAAAAGGCTCGGTGAATGATGATGGAGGAGATACGCCCAAAAATGTATTTAATTTTCACAGGGTTTAATGGGCGACTTTTAATAAATAATATATCATTGTTTTGTCATAAATATAATTACATAATTACACATGTCATTTTATTTCGTGTATGTACCTACTGTTATTATTTTTATTTGGATTCTTGGTAATGTATTCCCACGGGAACCGGGGCCGAGATAAATATATCTCTCAGGCGGAGTCACGGTGATCAGCTAGTAGCCAATAATTTCGAATCCCAAAAATCCTATCCTACTAATATTATAAACGCGAAAGTTTGTGAGTACCTATGTATGGATGGATGGATGTTTGTTACTCTTTTACGTAAAAACTACTGAATAGATTTTAATGAAACTTCACAATAATATAGCTTATACATTAGAATAACACATAAGCTACAATTTATAAAGATATTGTGTGATAACGGGAAAACATACAAATTACCACGCGGACAAAGTCGCGGGCGACCACTAGTTATCCATAAAGATAAAAATAAATTAATGACGCCCAGTTTTAGCAACTAATTCAGTCACTTGAAACACGGCTATCTTGTAGTAGACGTAGCGACATAGCTTTATGAAAATAGTAATGAAAGCGGAAGAACTTGGCACCCGCAAGAAGTTTGGCATTTATAATATTATAATTAGTTAAATTCATTAATTTACTTTTTTTATTCATACACTACAGTTACTTATTATGAAACTCGACTCGAAAAAAAATACTTACAAGATTCGATATTAAAAATACTTTCTAACTATCTTTATCAGTCGTTAATTAGTTTTTCAGTTTATTTCGTCTAACATAAACAAATAATTACACTTTATAAGATTATGGAATTAATTATAGTCTTACATTAATTATTATGTAGGTACATGGCATGGAATCCTTAAAAAACTTTAACAAAATAAACCTACTCCATTGTTTCTATGTTCACGTAATTTTTTTAAGTAGAAGCTGCATAAGGTGAATAGTGAGGCGGACAGATAGAAGCTACGTAATGCGATAAATTAGTGCAAACAAAAGTGAACACTATTCCGTTGAGTCAAGGTTTAAATTTTAAATGAAATTTGTTTATATCTATGTATGAACCTATGTATAATGTATAGGTCGACTCGGGACATTATTTTCTTGCGATTTGTTCTAGATCCTGCGTCCTTTGTATTATAATGTCTTTGATTGTAACCAAAAATATGTAGGTACTTCACTAGCGTTCTACATGCCTGTCACAACCGGAATGATGCTTGGCGGCTATGCGCGGCCTAAGCCGGCGGCTTGTATTGCCGGCACTGTGTGTAGCAGCTTAACACATTAACATTTTCACAAACACATACATATACATTTTGTATCATAACACTATAATGACAAGACAAAAAGTTACCGCCCACTTTTGATGTAACAGTGTCGATACACGTTACCGATAAAGGAGATTGCCCACTTATCACTGGACCGCCGTTTCGTAACAAATAATTTTGTATGCGAAAATCGGATAATAAATTAGATTGATATCGTACTTTCATAAGAAATAAAAAATATTCTATTATTTTGTGGGTTTTTTACTCATTCTTCGTTTTGCCGTTAAAATTAGAGGTTAGTTTTGAAGCAAATGTCCATCAATCCGTCAAATCAATTTTGTCCAAAAAGTGCTAACCGTTAAATGGATGAACATGGATTTAATTCAAATAAGATAGAAGTAATAGTTCCAACACACTTATAAATAACCCTGAAAATGTAATACCTACCTAGGTATCTACACATCAATGTTTACATTATAACTATTTAATGCATGGTCGCCATGGTAATTAATTATTATTACCATGGCGACCAAAAATCTTGGGCCATGACATCTCAGCATAACATTATTTATTCAATATTGTGGAACATAATATACTAATTTACTCTTACACATACATTTCAAGTATGTTACAAGTACTGAATACAAAACTTAATTGAATAAGATATAGGTACTAACCATTTCTGGATTAATCCAGGATCGTAAAATTCGAATCATGACATCCTGGCCGACATAGTGCATTTGAGTAAGAAGACAATTAAAAACGATTACACCACGAATTATATCAAATTTTAAACGCCATAGACCATTTTGTTCGAGTGAATTAAAAGATTGTTAAAAAAATACTATTTGAATTATCAATTTACTTAGGTAGCCATACACTTATTATTTAGGTTTTTAAAAAAGAGACGACTACTGGACATTCTCCTTTGATAAATCGACTTTTTTTTTTTTTTTTTAGTTCCGCGACTAAGGCCGCGGCCGCTCTAACGTCCGTTGCCGGGCGTCTCTGGTTACAAGCAGAACGTATTTCGATAAATCGACTAAGAAAATCAGGATTTTAAAAATGTCACAATTGTGGATGTCTTTTATGAAAATAAGATTTTTACTATTTATAAACATATAAATAAGTATTAGTTAGTAAAATTACAATATTTACAAAGTTCGTGGAACAATTCAATGACGTCGTCACTGACTGAATATTTTCCAGAATGCTGGCAGTAATGACCAACCTGGAAAATAACGTTCAAGAAGTAAGACGAAAAATATTCATCATCATCATACATATCGAACCCGGAAATTTCAATTGTCGTAAAGGACATTTTGACGCAAATGAGTTATAATTATATTCGGAATCAGCGTCGCGAGCTCTATCGATTGGTATACTTAAAATGGTCCTATCTTCATAAAAAAGTCCTTTACTACCTAGATTTTCAACAGCTCTAGCTTGATTTTTCTTAATAATTGGGGTGTATCGTAAAAATAATTTTCATCAGGGAGCGTAAAGTCATATTTTTATTATTTATAAGGTTGTATACGCTTTTTTTGCATTGAATCTTCTATACGACATTTTAAACAATAATATTATTACAAATGAAAAGGTCGTAAACGTTTTATTTGATAATCGATACCCTTACGACCTAATCTATGCTTTGCTTTATCTTATGTAATTACGGCGTAAAATTCGTACGGATGTGAGTGAGTGAGAGTGATGTTGTCTTTGCGCCCGAACCTGAAATCCAGAAGATCACTCAGACTACTCCTATGGACGAGATACTTACCGCAGACGTTATCCACGCCATGTCTCAGAGCAATGTTGTCTTTGCGCCCGAACCTGAAACACAGAAGATCACTCAGACTACTCCTATGGACGAGATACTTACCGCAGACGTTATCCAGGCCATGTCTCAAAGCAATGTTGTCTTTGCGCCCGAACCTGAAACACAGAAGATCACTCAGACTACTCCTATGGACGAGATACTTACCGCAGACGTTATCCAGGCCATGTCTCAGAGCAATGTTGTCTTTGCGCCCGAACCTAAAACACAGAACATCACTCAGACTACTCCTATGGACGAGATACTTACCGCAGACGTTATCCAGGCCATGTCTCAGAGCAATGTTGTCTTTGCGCCCGAACCTGAAACACAGAAGATCACTCAGACTACTCCTATGGACGAGATACTTACCGCAGACGTTATCCAGGCCATGTCTCAGAGCAATGTTGTCTTTGCGCCCGAACCTGAAACACAGAAGATCACTCGGACTACTCCTATGTACGAGATACTTATCGCAGACGTTATCCAGGCCATGTCTCAGAGCAATGTTGTCTTTGCGCCCTAACCTGAATGAAACACAGAAGATCACTCCGACTACTCCAATGGACGAGATACTTACCGCAGACGTTATCCAGGCCATGCCTCAGAGCAATGTTGTCTTTGCGCCCGAACCTGAAACACAGAAGATCACTCAGACTACTCCTATGGACGAGATACTTACCGCAGACGTTATCCAGGCCATGCCTCAGAGCAATGTTGTCTTTGCGCCCGAACCTGAAACACAGAAGATCACTCAGACTACTCCTATGGACGAGATACTTACCGCAGACGTTATCCAGGCCATGCCTCAGAGCAATGTTGTCTTTGCGCCCGAACCTGAAACACAGAAGATCACTCAGACTACTCCTATGGACGAGATACTTACCGCAGACGTTATCCAGGCCATGCCTCAGAGCGATGTTATCTTCAAGACTGAGACTACTCCTTATGACGTTATACATGAACCACAGGTGTATTATTCTCTGGAATTTTCTTGTACTGAAATAGTAACATACAACGTTGACCAATCTACAATATTTGAACAGCCTCAGGTGTACTCTTCTTTAAAATCAGTAGTTTTCGAGCACGAGTCTAAGGATATATGGACGAGATACTTACCGCAGACGTTATCCAGGCCATGTCTCAGAGCAATGTTGTCTTTGCGCCCGAACCTGAAACACAGAAGATCACTCACACTACTCCTATGGACGAGATACTTACCGCAGACGTTATCCAGGCCATGCCTCAGAGCGATGTTATCTTCAAGACTGAGACTACTCCTTATGACGTTATACATGAACCACAGGTGTATTATTCTCTGGAATTTTCTTGTACTGAAATAGTAACATACAACGTTGACCAATCTACAATATTTGAACAGCCTCAGGTGTACTCTTCTTTAAAATCAGTAGTTTTCGAGCACGAGTCTAAGGATATAGAAGAGAATAAGGGTTCTCCTTCACTTATCAGTGCTTTTGATACATCTTTATTTGATCCACGAACTGACACTAGTGAATGATGAAGAATGACAACGAAGAAGCTCAAATAGTTACATTATAAATATGATGAATATAAAGGAAGAGAATCAAAAGGAAAAGGCAAAGGAAAAAAGACTAAAAGACAAAACCAAGATCCAACAGATGCTGACAAAGTAGAATCTACTTCTAGTATTGATTTACCAACACTTTATGACAGTCTACAGTTATAGGGTTACCCTATAACAGTAGCCAAGTATAACGATTTAAAGTGTTTATGTACTAATGGAACTATACCAAAGCGTTTTCGTAAGGAGTATTTAGATCTACCCTCTTTAGGAACAGTTTAAGATATTCTTCCTGAAACTGATGAGGAAGATGATATCGACACAATTAATCTTTAAGACTTTATTTTTTAATTTTACTTTACTTTGTTCTTTTTGTGGACTTTATATTTTATAGTAAAAGACTATATATACTGTTTTGAAAAAAAATAAACACTTAATGTCTAAGTTTAGATACTAATAATTTTAAAATACTAAAGTTACCTGTCATTTAATTACTTAATATTTTATACTGTCATTTGTTTGAGTTCTCGTGTTCGAAATTTGTTATTATTTTGGATATTTTACTTTGTTCTTATTTTGGACTTTATATTTTATAGTAAACGACTATAACATTTAAAAAAAAACACTTAATGTATAAGTTTAAATACTAATATTTTTTTAAAGACTAAAGTACTTAATACTTTATAGTGTCATTTTGTTTGAGTTTTGAATTCTTGTGGGCGAGGTTTGTTATTATTTTGGAAATTTTAACTTTATTTAGTTCAAGACTGACATAATTATTTAAAAAAACTTGTTATTAGAATAGTTTATTAACTGATTATTCCAAACATTCAGTTGTTTTTCAGCATTTCAACGATGGTTTGCCATTTGAATAAAAAAAAAGAAAACATTTTTTTTCTATTTTGAGTTCCTAACATTTTTGTTACTTTTTTAACTGAATTTTTTGATAAAAAAAATACAAAATAATAAAAAACCCTTTTATTTCACTTATTGTTCACTTATTGTTTTCATCACATAAAATCTATGAACCCTTGATAGATTGAATAATACTATGCTCACCGAAGCTTATCCATAGGAAATCTGGCCATGAAAAACTGTTTTGTGCCGCCCTTTCTTTCAGATTTCAAACTACATATTTCACACTTTCTATACTTCATATTCAATCTTAATAAACAAACAGCCTTTCCAAGAAGACGTCCTTAAAGAATTTATAATAAAATTCAGCTATTATCAACTAATAACCAAATTGCACCTTTTTTTTTTTTTTTTTTTTTAGTTCCGCGACCAGGGCCGCGGCCGCTCTAACGTCCGTTGCCGGGCGTCTCTGGTTACAAGCAGAACGTATTTCCAGTGGCGCCCGGCGGACCAAAATGCACCTAGACAAAACTGGACTCCTAACACAAACTGCTCTCTTTGTAGTAAACCTACGAATAATGTAACCTATAGAAATGTAACTCCTATAAAGTTACCGCTGAAATCTTGGAATCACTTACGCATACTAAGAAACAGCAATAAAACAAAACACTCACACTGTCTATCGTTGAACACATGCACGTGATTGGTCGCGCCAAGGTCATGCCGGCTCGGCGCCCCGCCCGTCATAGTGGCGAAGCAGCGAAGTGGATGGTGTTATACAATAATAAGATAGCTTGTTATGTATTTATTTTTTATTGAATAAATTTAATCAAAGTTCCATCAATAGAAAAATAATAACTGGATTGTTATTATTTTTCTATTGATTGAACTACATAGGCATACAAATTAAAATAAGTAATTTTTTTTTTCACAATTATGTACCTCGGAAAATAATTAGTTTATTTAATTTATGGCGGTTGGAATTTAATAAAGACTTTTTGTTGGGAATATGTGACATTCAAATTATAATTTAATTTCTATGCATAATATCATCCTACTAATATAATATCATAGTAATAATATTACCTTAGAGCTTAACATACTATGAACACTGTATAAAAAATAATTTAATTTTTGAATTGCGTTCATGTTGCATAACGCTTTTCAACTTCACCAAGTACGTGTTTTTAAAATGAATATTTACTGACCGATGGAAGGTGAGTCCGGCGTTTTTCATATCCGTATGGCTTCTGCACCACTTCACAACACACGAAGGCATATTTGAAATATAACAAACGCGAAAACACAATTAAAATCAATGACTGATTGGTTCCAGCGACACAACCGTACGAAACGTGTGACAGCGGCGGACTGAATGTGTCGCGCGGTACCCTTTTGAAGCCCCGCCTTCCGCGGTCTCCATTATGTGGTGCCATTTTTTGAGCCGAATTACACTTCTATAGGATACATTATTCGTAGTAGTAAACATTTTGAAAAGAAATGGTTTTATACAGCGCAAATGTCGTCGCGTTTTACTTAAAGGCTCGATTCCTACATTATTTATCCCTGTAAGTATGATGAAAAGGGCCCGTGGGTTCAGTAACAAAGAATTCATCAGAATTAAATGTACAATTTTACAATATAAATCGCAAAAACGTAAGTTTTAGGATGGGTTTGAACACCCTTACAGGGGAATGCTAAATCTAGGGCTTGTCCGATAAGCATTTGTTGAAAGCGTGTGACGTATATCGAGAGGCCGTATATCGATGAATGGCCGTATATTATAAATATTTGTATTTATAATGGTGACCAAAGGCTACAATAAAATAATGAAAAAGTTTTTGAGTTTCCTCTTCTACACAAAGTGAAAATGATTTTATTTCTACCGTCAACCCCATCGTGTATAAATAGATAGGTCTTTTAAAAATGTTTCGAAGTTGAAAAGACAAATTTTTGGAATCCGTTTTCGAGACATTTAACTTTAAAACCCATATTTTCGTTAAAACAAAGCTTCCTTAAGCAAAGTTTAATCTAAAAGCTAAATGGCTGGCTCAAAAATCTTAAAAAATCATGATTCTATGTAATTAAACTTTCAAGAAAAACTATAACAGATCAGATAACTTTGTTAGTTCAGGAGTTATA
Organism: Nudaria mundana; assembly: GCA_963556515.1. NCBI lineage: Eukaryota > Metazoa > Arthropoda > Insecta > Lepidoptera > Erebidae > Nudaria > Nudaria mundana. The sequence goes on along the minus strand of OY748286.1, from coordinate 15,997,572 downwards.
GGCTAATAACATGACTACGGAACCCTATTTTTTGCGTGACCCACGCACTTGGTCGTTTTTTTTAACTAATGCCAGTGCGAGGTAAGCGAAAAGTATAACGGATTAGTGAGATTCTATTGTATTACTTAGAAATAACACTCAATTTTTTATCGATATTTTGCGTATTCCATAGTGTACACAACACTATTACACCCACACATTTGCATTTTGTTTTTGGATCGCCTCTGAAATGTCTTTGTGTATCTTTCTACATACCTACTATATCTATGAGGCATCCACAGCGACAAACAGTGACAGATGTCATTTCATCAAGGAACGAGCGAGACAGATTGAGAAATTGAGTGAGACAAATATTGAGCCATTAAAATTCTAACAAACTTCATAATAGTTTTTTTGTACGTAGTTGCGACAGACTGTAACAAAGTAATTCCTGTTAGCATGGCATCAGATGCGTTTGTCGATAACCAATGATATCGCAGAAAATTCAGAACGCGTGACTCAATACATTTTTTGACATTTCCTGCGTTATTATTGGATAACGACAAACTCTTCCGAGCGCCATGGTAAGGGAGAGTTATAACACCAGAGACTTGGGATGGCGCTCGCTTCGCACTATATCTATGGATAACACTCATGTCAGTCGTTCGACCGATCCACGAACTAGACCCCATGTTGATATAAACATCCAAATATAATACTGTGATTATTGCAAATAAATAGGTTTAAAAATAAATTAATAATGTAATTTGATTAAATACTAGATAGAAATTAAAGGTAAAAACATCTTCTAGTAAACTTGATGTAGCAGATCGCTTTTACAGCAAAAAAAAATAACATTTTAGTGTAATGTCATATCAGCCGCGTAACTAGATCTAGTCTAGTGAGTTCTAATTATGTGAACGAGGGGAACGCCTGTTAAGGCGGCAGTGTGTTACTACTTTATACTATCATTCAAGATTATATAAAAATTAGAATAAAATATAAAACAAACAAAAAATTTTTACTTTCACTTTATTAACAACTAGCTGATAGCTGCAGCTCCACTCGCGTGATTTCCTGTTTCCCGTGGGAACACAATACCGGGATAAAATGTAGCCTATGTTACTCAGGGTGAATGTTGCTTTCCAATGGTGAAAGAATTTTTCAAATCGGCACAGTAGTTTTTGAGTTTATTCATTACAAACAAAAATACAATTCTTTCCTCTTTATAATAGTAGTATAGACTAGCTGTTGCCCGCAGCTCCGCCTGCGTGTTACTTTAGATCTACATAGGTAAATTTTTTATATATGAACCGATTGAACACCAAACCTTAAATGTTAAGTTGAATAAACTACAATGCATTACTGAAAACCGCAAATTCAAATCAAAAATTCAAATCGGTTTAGCAGTTTCTGAGATTAGCGTGTTCAAACATTCAGACAAACAGACAAAAGTTTTAAAAACCATTGTTTTGGGTTTTATTACGTTCATAAAGCCCCTCTACAACAGTTTCTCTATTATATCTTCTATTATATTCTCTATTATACCATACAAATTCATCTTAAGATACGAAAATATGAAATATTATTGAGCAGAGGTCACGAAGCTATTTCTTAGACGACTCGTGTATTTCGTTCGTGATCGAACTCCTCCTAAACGACTGGACCGATCTTTTTGAAATTTGGCACGGTTATAGTGACCATCACCGTGAGTGCATATATCTGAATTCATAAAGATCGGTCCAGTCGTTTACGAGTTCGACCCGGATCGACAAACTCAGCTCAATTATTGCAACAGCAGAATGCATTGCATACCTAGTTTATTATCTTCGTCGTGGGTGATACGTAGGTCACACTATAAGTTTTGCGTAACTTAAAAAAACAACATGTTAAAACCAAAATATTATGTTTATTGCTTTTCAAAATACTCTCCTTTACATTTTAAACATTTTTTCATGCGATCGAACCATTTTTTAAAACAGGAGGACCACAGATCTGAAGGCATGTTTTCTACGTGCTGATTGAACGCTATCACTACCTCTTCGGAGTTGGTAAAAGTGAAACCTCTCATCAAATCTTTGATTTTGGGGAAAATACAGAAATAACAGGGTGCTAGGTCGGGGCTACGCGCAGGATGGGTGACGAGTTGTACTTTTTTCGGAAGCTAAAAATGACTTTGTTTTGTTGGCCGTGTGTGAAAGAAGCGTTGTCATGATGTAGGAGAACGCGGCTTTTGGGTCGTCTTTCGCGAACTTTTACTAACACCCTGGGTAAACAAATGGTAAAATACCACTCGGCATTAACACTCTTTTGATCTTCAAGTGAAATTGTACAGATGGGACCCGTAGCTGAGAAAAAAAACGCGATCATTTTTTTATCAACGTTTCTCGCCTGCCTCACTTTTGTTGGCTTGTTCTCATTTTCAAACACCCATTCACAAGATTGCTGTGTTTTTTTCGGGTTCAAAACAATAAATCCACGTTTCGTCTCCTGTGACAATGTCATAAACAGCATTAGAATGTCCGTGGTCGTACTTCAGTAGCATCTGTGAGCACCATTCCACGCGAGCCCGCTTCTGCTCCGCTATCAGTTCATGAGGGATCCAGTGACAACAAAGTTTCCGAACTTTCAATTCTTCGTGTAAAATTTTCTGTATTTGCCTCATACCAATCCCCAATAGTCCTCGAATTGTCTCATAGGTAATCCGCGGGTTTTCTTCAATTAACCGCTTAACAGTAGCCACATACTTTGGTTGACGGCAGTTGAAAGCCGCCCTTCACGAAATTCGTCATGTAAAGAAACTCGACCTCTCTCAAATTCAGCAAACCATCGCCTCACGGTCCTTAAACAAGGTGCTTCTCTCCCAAAAGCATTTTGAAGACGAGCAGCATAGTCTTGCAGAGAGAGAGAACTTTTAAAATCATAAAAAATCATCGCTCTAAAATCTTTTCGACTTAATTCCATTTTCGTTGCATACGTAGAACTTTGATGTGTGATAAAAAACAATTGACAAATGATTTCTGGCCAATTGTTTTTATTTTATTACTAAGTAGGTTGCAACGTTTAAAAAAATATAACATTTGAAATTCAAATAGTTCCGATTAGCTAGAAGTGCAAAACTTTTAGTGTGCCCCATGTAGTCCATTGAATTGTATGGCGAGCGATATTGTATCTTAAGATAAAATATTATAGTATCTTAGCCGTGTGCAGCGCCCCTTAGCGAACTCCACTGCGGGTGACGCAACCCACGACAAACTTATTATTTGCGGTTGGTACACTAATCGGGTCTAGGGATCGAACCGCAAAATTAAGTTTGTTTTTTATTGTATACAGGGTTACCTGGTAAGTCGTGCGAACCCCGTGCAGGGGTGGTAGTTCCCACCATTTCTGACAAATTTCATCTTGGACCCCTGCCCCCACCCTAACCCTTTTCAAGTTATAAGGCTTTGAAGATTTTGTTTTAAAAATGCCGATTTCTTGTCTATTTGAATTGTTTTATTTTATTATGTAACCTAATTGATAATTTTTTGCTACTACTTTTAAGAGTTTTATCAAAGATTATTCCAAGACTTCCAATAGCAGCCTTGTTATACCTTGTTGAATAGCTAATGAAACGTAGATATTTTTAAGCGTGTCTGCAGCTTAGGTGTGGTAGATTTTTTTTTTACTATCGCTGGTTGAAGTTTGATTTGTACTGATTTTTATTGATGCTATAACTATCAATCTTCTATCTACGACCCATTTAGTTGAGGTAACTCTAATTTTATTTTTCATAATGATGAAGAAACTAATTCAGTTTATTAAAAAATAATAAACTAATTCCCGGGGGAGCCTTCAACCCCTATGGGAACGCGTCCCCAAGGTGGCGGATAGGGGAGTGCTCGTCTGGTTCTGCGTATTTAGGACCAGGAGGGTAGGAGCGAAATAAAATAGCTCCCGCGGACTAAAAGGCCGCAGAAGGACACTGCGATATAAAACCCCTGCTGTGGGCTTCTTCGACATCTTCGGAGCAGAGGCCGCAGCAGTGCTGTGAGTCTGGGCTGGGGCTCACAGAAGAGATGGCGGCGGAAGAACCCTTCGGGGCCAACGGCGGCGCTCACACCCCGCAGCGGGTGATAGCCTTGGCGTCAGGTGGCAACCGGCCGTAAAAACAAAGCCAATCACGTTTTGCCAACTTAAAGATTTCTTTATCGTTTGAAGCAGTTTCGAGTTTAGCATAGAAATCATCCTTGGCGGTTGCCCTGGCCTGTGCGACGGCTCGTTTTGCGATTTTCTTAGCAATTTTATAAACCTGGTGGTCAGCATCGTCTTTCGTCTGTTGCCATAGTTTGAAAAGTGTTTTCTTAGTTTCCAATTTTTCTCTCACTTCTTCATTCCACCAGCTAGTATCCTTGTTATTATTGACGGCACCTTTAGATACTCCTAAATATGGTTTCGCTTTTTCATTGCAGTATAGTTGAAAATCTCTCCACATTGCATCGGCTGTATCATCCTGCTGCTCCTGAAGGTGTTCTGCGATGTCTTCACACAGTCTGAGACCTTCCTCGCCCTCCAATTTATGCCACCGTGTTCTTATGATTTTCTCCTTCTTGACTTTGTAAGTCTTTGGTATTTTGAACTCTGCCACTAGTATTCTATGCTGTGAGGTAAGAGGTTCCCCGGGTATGACTTTGCAGTCTTTGCATGTCTTTAGTTGTTTTCTATCAGTTAGAATGTAGTCTATCTGAGTGCATGCCCCGCCGCTTTTATAGGTTACTAGATGTTCTACAGGTTTTGTGAAGAAAGTATTAACAATTGCAAGATCGTGTGCCAGTGCCATTTGAAGGATGCTCTCTCCCTCCGGGTTGATTTTACCATATCCGAAGTTACCATGTATATTCTGGTAAGTGGTAGTTTTCTCACCAACGTGACCGTTCAAGTCGCCGCCGATGAACTTCGGCTCACAGTTTGGTATAGACTGCAGCAGATCGCTAATTTCATCCCAGAAAGATTCCTTTTCCGAACTTGAGGTTCCGGACTGGGGGGCGTATGCGCATATGATGTTCATGCACGGTTGATCGTCCAAGGCGAGCTTGATTGACATTAGTCTTTCGCTTACTCTGTTTAATTCAACTTCGCGATCTTGAAAGTGTTTGTCTACTACAATGCCGACTCCATTCTGTGCACTTGTTCCATGATAGATCAGCTTGTAGTTATACCCGATGTTACGCGATTTGGACCCCTTCCACTTCGTCTCCTGGATGCAACAAATGTTGATGCGTCTTCGATGTAATACTTCGCTAAGTTCTGAGCTGCGTCCTGTCATCGAGCCCAAGATCCAGCTCGCTATGCGCATCGTGGGGGCTGTGATGACATTTGCGTCGCTTTGGGGGTACGCCCTAGTATTTGTTGCATTTCCATCACTGTTATCGTCGCATGAGGGGGACGCCCTAGCATTGATTGCCCTTTTCTTATCTGTACTTTTCATGATTTGGAGTTATGATGATTGGCTTTGTTTTTACGGCCGGTTGCCACCTGACGCCAAGGCTATCACCCGCTGCGGGGTGTGAGCGCCGCCGTTGGCCCCGAAGGGTTCTTCCGCCGCCATCTCTTCTGTGAGCCCCAGCCCAGACTCACAGCACTGCTGCGGCCTCTGCTCCGAAGATGTCGAAGAAGCCCACAGCAGGGGTTTTATATCGCAGTGTCCTTCTGCGGCCTTTTAGTCCGCGGGAGCTATTTTATTTCGCTCCTACCCTCCTGGTCCTAAATACGCAGAACCAGACGAGCACTCCCCTATCCGCCACCTTGGGGACGCGTTCCCATAGGGGTTGAAGGCTCCCCCGGGAATTAGTTTATTAATTTTTAATAAACTTAATTAGTTTCTTCATCATTATGAAAAATAAAATTAGAGTTACCTCAACTAAATGGGTCGTAGATAGAAGATTGATAGTTATAGCATCAATAAAAATCAGTACAAATCAAACTTCAACCAGCGATAGTAAAAAAAAATCTACGACACCTAAGCTGCAGACACGCTTAAAAATATCTACGTTTCATTAGCTATTCAACAAGGTATAACAAGGCTGCTATTGGAAGTCTTGGAATAATCTTTGATAAAACTCTTAAAAGTAGTAGCAAAAAATTATCAATTAGGTTACATAATAAAATAAAACAATTCAAATAGACAAGAAATCGGCATTTTTAAAACAAAATCTTCAAAGCCTTATAACTTGAAAAGGGTTAGGGTGGGGGCGGGGGTCCAAGATGAAATTTGTCAGAAATGGTGGGAACTACCACCCCTGAACGGGGTTCGCACGACTTACCAGGTAACCCTGTATACAATAAAAAACAAACTTAATTTTGCGGTTCGATCCCTAGACCCGATTAGTGTACCAACCGCAAATAATAAGTTTGTCGTGGGTTACGTCACCCGCAGTGGAGTTCACTAAGGGGCGCTGCACACGGCTAAGATACTATAATATTTTATCTTAAGATACAATATCGCTCGCCATACAATTCAATGGACTACATGGGGCACACTAAAAGTTTTGCACTTCTAGCTAATCGGAACTATTTGAATTTCAAATGTTATATTTTTTTAAACGTTGCAACCTACTTAGTAATAAAATAAAAACAATTGGCCAGAAATCATTTGTCAATTGTTTTTTATCACACATCAAAGTTCTACGTATGCAACGAAAATGGAATTAAGTCGAAAAGATTTTAGAGCGATGATTTTTTATGATTTTAAAAGTTCTCTCTCTCTGCAAGACTATGCTGCTCGTCTTCAAAATGCTTTTGGGAGAGAAGCACCTTGTTTAAGCACCGTGAGGCGATGGTTTGCTGAATTTGAGAGAGGTCGAGTTTCTTTACATGACGAATTTCGTGAAGGGCGGCTTTCAACTGCCGTCAACCAAAGTATGTGGCTACTGTTAAGCGGTTAATTAAAGAAAACCCGCGGATTACCTATGAGACAATTCGAGGACTATTGGGGATTGGTATGAGGCAAATACAGAAAATTTTACACGAAGAATTGAAAGTTCGTAAACTTTGTTGTCACTGGATCCCTCATGAACTGATAGCGGAGCAGAAGCGGGCTCGCGTGGAATGGTGCTCACAGATGCTACTGAAGTACGACCACGGACATTCTAATGCTGTTTATGACATTGTCACAGGAGACGAAACGTGGATTTATTGTTTTGAACCCGAAAAAAAACAGCAATCTTGTGAATGGGTGTATGAAAATGAGAACAAGCCAACAAAAGTGAGGCAGGCGACAGCTAGTCTATACTACTATTATAAAGAGGAAAGATTTGTATTTTTGTTTGTAATGAATAAACTCAAAAACTACTGTGCCGATTTGAAAAATTCTTTCACCATTGGAAAGCAACATTCACCCTGAGTAACATAGGCTACATTTTATCCCGGTATTGTGTTCCCACGGGAAACAGGAAATCACGCGAGTGCAGCTGCGGCTATCAGCTAGCTGTTAATAAAGTGAAAGTAAAAATTTTTTGTTTGTTTTATATTTTATTCTAATTTTTATATAATCTTGAATGATACTATAACGTAGTAACACACTGCCGCCTTAACAGGCGTTCCCCTCGTTCACATAATTAGGGCAACTCACTAGACTAGATCTAGTTACGCGGCTGATATGACATTAGTTGAGTATACAGTTTTTCTATCTAAGTTAAATTGGGGTTACTTATTTTTAAATTTTACCTGACCTAAATTTATATATATATATATATATATATATATATATATATATATATATATATATATATAATATAATAGAAATATATAATATATATATATATATATATATATATATATATATATATATTATAATTATTATTGCTGCTGACATTGATTTACATATCGCAACAGATTTGAAAAGGTTTATTATTTTAGGTTACTGAGGATGGATGTCTTCAATGGACCCAGGCGAGCTAGTGGAAATAGGTGGCCGCATGAACAGTGAGCGATACCTTGAAGTGTTGAATGACGTAATTCTGCCTTCAGTGCGGGTCGCATATCCAGAAGGACAAATTTACCTGGTTCAGGATAACTCTTCAGTGTATCGGTCCCGAATTGTGCAAGACTGGCTAAATGCACAAGAAGATATAACGGTGTTTGAGTGGCCGGCTAAAAGCCCAGATCTTAACCCTATAGAAAACTTATGGGGTCAGATGGTTTTAAACTGGGACTCAAGTGAAATAAAGTAAAAAAAAATTGGATGAAGAGGTAAACAGAACTTGGGAACTAATGCGAAATAGTGCCGCTTGTTTTAATATGGTGTCGGGGATGAAAAGTCGTCTTCAAGAAGTGATAGACAGTGAGGGCCGTTGTCTAGTATCCATATCACATTAAGGTGCTTATTTTAGGCTAGATGACGCTGTGTATAAAGTGTCCTAACATTCATAATAATAATATTATATTTTTAGTACCTAATCCCATTACAAGTTTTTGTTTACAAGTTTAGTAATCTTCTAATGTGTTAACGATGCACCATCTGACCTCACATATTACTTATCAGAAAATGTGATCAAAGAGGAAGATGTATATTGCTATACTGTTATAGTTTAGCCTGTTGGTTCTTTCTTTGTGATTCACAGGAACAAATAACATTTCATTTTTCAACCATTCTTTTATAATCAAAGATTATACAGAGTGTAAAAAATTAATGTTTGCAACTTTAAATAAATAAGTAAATAAATATTGTAGTTATGTTTCTAGAATTATCTAATATTAAGTAAACATTTTATACTTCACTTAGGGTATTGTTTTTTGTCAATAAATTTAGGTCAGGTAAAATTTAAAAATAAGTAACCCCAATTTAACTTACTTAGATAGAAAAACTGTATACTCAACCAGGAAATGTAATTCGAGAAATAAATTAATATTGTTTATGCAATAAGCCTATCTTTTCTTACAAACCTCATACCTACTATAAAACTAATACTTTTAGCTTTTTTACTAATACTAATAATTTTAGCTTTCAAAAATGTTATTAATCGAACCATACTTTCAATTTACTCAAAAAACTGATCAAAAACTTAATAAATTGAATAATATTACGAGGAGGATTAACACCAATGCAAATTACCACGAATTATAAAGTTATCTTCAATCACAGTAGTGAAGTAAAACATGACGGTAGTGCAACAAGCTGTATCAAGCGTAATCTATTGAACTAAACGAGAAATTTATACTAATTTCAACCTTATCTTTTAATCTATTGAGCAGTTATTATTATCACATATGGTGGAAGTTGAAATTTAAACCTTAAGGTCTAGAAAATTACACCGTAATCAACTTTGTTCGATAAAAGGAGTAATGCTATTCATATTTTCGCCATTATTATCAAGTGAACCGATAGCCTAGTGGTATAAGGCACGGCCTAGGTGATCGGCTGGCGCTGGAGATGCGAGTTCGTATCCTCAAACAGCACATAAATGAATGTGGTATTTTTTTGTGAGTAAATTGTATCTTGGTATACAATTGAGCCGAAAGACGAAAAATATCAGAAAATTACAAATTAATATGAACATGCAAAAAAAAGGCGAACGATTGCATCACGTGACGTTATTCGTGAGTCATGTGACGCGGCGATATTCAGTATATTAAGTAAACATTTTATAACTTTACTTAGGGTATTGTATTGTTGTCAATTTTAGGTCAGGTAAAATTTAAAAATAAGTAACCCCAATTTAACTCAGATAGAAAAACTGTATACTCAACCAGAAATGGAAAGAGGAAAGAAAAAAACCTAGAAATGTAATTCGAGAAATAAATTAATATTGTTTATGCAATAAGCCTATCTTTTCTTACAAACCTCATACCTACTATAAAATTTGATTCCTTAAATATTAATTAACAAAAAGTGCTTAAGAAAATAAAAAAATAATTATATGAAAAAAAAAAGAACTTGTGTCCGAGGATTTGAACCTCGGTTACCGTGTCCTCAAAGCAGCGGTCATAACCACTAGACCAACATGCAATATTCACAATGATTCAAAAAACTTTAATGCTTTCATGTCATTATCAAGGGGGGTCTCTTTTCTCTGAAGCTAACTGTACGCCGCTCGCGTCGACGCTGCTCTCGATTTGCATCTTCTTTTTTTAAAAACGTGGCTCCATCGATGCTTCTCAGGACCAGAAGGCTGGCTATTTTCTGGCCCAAAGAATAAGTATCGCCATACAACGTGGCAACACAGCCAGCATTCTGGGAACCTTCCCAGTCGGCAATGACACGGAGGATTTTTTAAATGATATTTTGTAATGTAAATATTTTTAGTCTATAATTATGTTTATTTTATATATTGTAATTCTTATTGTAAATAAATGCAAAGTTTAAACTCCATCGATATTCATCGATGATTTCGCCAATGTCAAGGTAATGCTTGATTAGTTGATAGTCCCGCACAGAAGAACTAGTTATTCCTAACTAGCTCCACGTGCAGGACAAGAAACGTTGTTCGGTATGAGAGTGTCTGGAAACCAGATTTTTGCAGTGCCAGAGGTAACCTAAAAGGCCACCTGCCACGCGCTTAGCAAAAATCGAACTCCCGATTAGCAGTCGATGAGCAACTATCGGAACGCATCCAAGTCGAATACGCCGTCTGTTTGACAACTTATTGTCACTGTAACTGTTGACTTTTATCGTTATAGCACTGACATGACAGACAGCAAAATATAATTTTTGTTTACATCATCACAATCACAACATAACTCAAGTACCTACTTTACACAACTCAAGTATAAATAGCTGTGTTTCTCAAGAGTTCTTCAATAACATCATAGTAAAAATGGATACACTACGTGAGTGCGATTCCTGCCACGAACCATTGACGGATGGAGTTCACTGCAGTACATGTCAACAAGAGTTCCATTTTCATTGTACCACCATTACTGAGGCTGGTTACCGTAAGTTGGGTGACAAACAGAAGACTTGGCGCTGCAATACGTGTAAGCAGGTGCAGAAGGCATCTAAACCTGCCACCTCTGAATCTTTGATGTTGGAGGAGATCAGAAACCTTTCGGCTAAGCTGACCCCTATGGAAGGCCTAAAGGAGGAGATACTGGCCTTGAGGACTGAGTTCGCGGACTTAAAGTCCTCGCTAACCACTCAGTTTACCGAGATCCTCGGCGAATTCGATGTTAGAATGCGGGGCGTAGAGCAGCGGGTATCTCAGTTGGAGGATGCCCGGGGGGAGGTGTCCCGGTTGCAGGCTCGGATCGAGGTCATGGAGTTGGCTGCCCATGACAGGGACCAATGGTCACGGATGTCCAATGTGGAAACAAAGGGGGTTTCTCAGAAGGCCAATGAAAACCTCTTCTATCCTAAATGCGATTGGCGCTAAAATAAATTACCAAATCACTAAAAGCAAATTAACTTCTTGTTTCGAGTGCCCACACGAGAAAAGTAACCGACAATCCCCATTATTGTCAGCTTTTGTAGTTGTTGTGTCAAGGAGGATGTTGTAGCTGCTTCCAGACTTCAAGCTGGGCATCGCCTCATACGGCTGACCAGATCGGTTTGTCGACCCATGCGAGAATATATATCAACGATCACCTCGCCATTAACAACAAGGCACTGTTGCAGTTGAAATGACTTTTCGTAATGTGTGGGTCAAGCATGCCAAGATACATGTGAGGAAGATGGTCTTATTTCCTATAATTGTTGTCAGGTCGGAGAAGGACTTGGAAAAGCGGGTATAGTTAGTTGTAAATTTTATTATTATCTCGATTTTCATTGTGATTTAAGAATTAACAATCAGCAGTTTGAGAACTACTTACCATTGTGTACACACTATGTATTACCTGTCGTTCTATGTCGTCGCACTGTGCCTGTCTATGAACCATTCTTTAGTTGTGGCTATGTTATTCTCCCATGTCATAGTAAAATCATTCTTAAAGCAGTAGTAATATGGCTGTATTTTTGCAAAAGTCCTATGCCAGCTTGGAGGTCTGTCCCATTTGGCGTTCCCCAGAGATCAATCCTTGGGCCTCTCCTGTTTATTTTGTTTGATGCTGACATTAGCACATGTTTCAATCACTCATATGTGTTGCTATATGCAGATGATATGAAGATCCACAAAAAAGTTGAGACGCTCTCAGATACACTAAATTTACAGCCTGACCGACCGATTTCAGCTGTACTGTGTCCAAAATAAACTCCAGCTAAACGTAGCAAAGTGCTATCAGTTAAAGTTTACGCAGTCCAACAATACTCTTGACTTAAGCTATACTTTGGCCAACCAACCCATTGCCAGTCAGCAGTTTAAGAGACCTTGGGGTAATGCTCTTGCATTACCCCAAGGTCTCTTAAACTGCTAAACTGTTAAATTAATATTTGATCAACACATTAATAATATTGTTACTAGGGCATCTAAAGTCCTGGGCTTCATTTTAAGGACAACTGCCAATTTTCAAGACATAAAACCACTTGGAGTCTTTATTGTGCTTAAGTGCGTAGCCACTTAGAATATTGTTCTCGAGTCTGGAATCCCCAATATGAAATCTATAAATCTCAAATTGAGAGGGTTCAAAAAAGTTCCTTAGGTATTTAGATTATAGGACACGGCAGAGTTCAATTGACTATGATCATCGTTGTAGGCGTTTTCATTTCCTTCCACTCGAATATAGGCGGCAAATAAACAATATATCATATTTAGTAAGCATAGCCAGCGAAAGTACTGGCAGCTCGTAACTACTAGTAAACATAGGATTAAAAACCAATTTAATAGGACTCCGTCAGCGACCATTGCTCAACATGCCATTTGCAACAGCTAACTACAGGCGTAATGCATTTTTTTTGAGAAGCACATGTTGTGTTAATGACCTACCAATTCCTCTAGATCCGTACTGTTCCCGGGTCGATACGGTGAGAAAAAGTATGACCGATGACTTCTTTCTGAATGATAGCTGGTATTGTGATTTTCAAGCTGTTGGGTGTGAAATAATGAAATAATATTTGTCTTCTTGAAGCATTTGTTTTTTTTCTTTTGTATTTGTTGTTTTTTTTATTAGTATAATTTTCTTTTTGGAGTATTTTGCTTGTACTGTTGCTACTTTCTATTATATATTAAATGTTTTTATTTTTTATTTATCCATGGTGGCTTGTTATAAGCAAAATAGTTATATACCTACCTAATTATATCATGTATTTATTAGTCTGTAAGCCTTCTCCAAAAGTGTAAATGAGTATGTAATGAAATAATAAAATAAATAAATAATAGCAATTTAGTTAGACAAATGAGTTGGGCCACGAGGAAACACCCCGTCTGACTATCTAGTAGGTACATTTGAAGGGATGATCGAAGGATCTTTCGGAAAAAATATTGTGCGTGTCCTAAGAATAAAATGTACATTTTGCGTTTTGTGCATTTTGCGTGTGGTGTTCATTTTGCGTGTTGCATATTCTGCGTTTTGTACATTTTGCGCATTGCATTTTGCTTTTGTTCATTAAGTATGCGATTTGTACATTTTGCGTGTGGTAGTCATTTTGCTTGTTGTACATTTTGCGCCGAAGGGAACGAGACTTTGTATGCTCCTTGGTGGCCTAAACTGAAATTGCCTTTTTTCCACCATAACCGAATAGACAGCACTAATCTACTACACGTTAACTGCAAGTATGCCACTCGCGGTCAAGCGGGAACTATAGGTACAGTCAGCGTCTAATAGTTAGTAACAGTCAAGGTACTCTTATCTATAGGCGCAACCAAATAGTCAATAATATCGGTACAAACAAAGTTTCCTTATTGTTGACAACGATATAGTCGCTTCAAAGGGCGAGACGTTTAAAGTGTCACATAGATAGGTTCAGTCAAAGTGTTTAAAAATATCGTAACGTGCTAAATGAGACATCAAATGCGCACGCATACTTGTCTCTTTCATTTCGAACATGACGTCGTAGACTGGTTTTTGTTTATAACAGTTGTAAATAAAGGATCACAGCATATATTGTTATGGAAATAAACCATAAACCAACCAACTAAAACTTAAACGGTTTCCCTAGATAAAAACCTCTTTAGAGAATATAGTCTAGTATTATATTATAAGTCATATTAATGTCAAGTGCAATAATACCAACTAGAAATAATAATACTATTATTGAACCAATAATTACATAAATATGGCTACATATCGTATTAGCGACACTAAAAAACATCGAATAATATATTTGAGAGGGGAAGGTGTCTCCATAACAGATATTTCAAATGAACTGGGAATATCCGTAAGTTTCACATTAGAATTAGATGTTACGTCTGTCGTTCAAATCAGAGTCACTAATTTAGACATTATACAAATATCTTGAGCGTCAACATTAAAACGCAAAACTCTTTTTATTGTAGTTCGACCTTTGTACGAATGGTGTCATAAAAGAATAAGTTGAATTTGCATAGATTTATTGAGTTAAAAGTAGATTTACATTCTTTGAAGTCGGTTAGTCCAGTTTTACTGCGAAATAAGTAATTAAAATCGTGTGTAGCCTCCATCTGCTAGAATTACATCGGTGCCATTCATTCTTCCTCCACCCTCCACTAGCTCTTTTGGTCCGCTTTGAGTCATCCATCCCCAAAATCCTAAGGTGATTCGACCACTGCGATTATTAGGGAGGACATTTCTTTCATCATATCTTGTGTTCAATGTCCGGTATAGAGATAAGCGTCTCTGGGCAGAAGAACAAAAAACTTTTTCATCTACAAAGATCACATTATCAAAATTAAAATTTAAAAAAATTCGTGCGAACTGTAAACGCTGCGCTTTATGCCTCGGTGTTAATATAGGTTTTTTAGCAGTAATACGATGGCGTAACCCATGTTCCCGCAGACGTCGTCTTATTGTGCTCTGTGATATGTCAAATTTCACCGACATGCTCCTGGAGTTTATAAATCGATTGCTAACAGCTCGCTGCACTATGTTTCTATCTTCATCTGTATTTGTTTGACGTGGACGACCAAACGAAACATGGTTCCGCGGAGCACCTTCACTTTGCCATCTCTCTATCCAACGGTATACTGTGTTTCTCTAAATAAAAAAACAGAATATATGACAGTTATGTATGAATAAAAATTAGTAAGATTCAGCAAGATGGGTAACTGATCTAATTCTAATGTGAAACTTACGGATATTCCCAGTTCATTTGAAATATCTGTTATGGAGACACCTTCCCCTCTCAAATATATTATTCGATGTTTTTTAGTGTCGCTAATACGATATGTAGCCATATTTATGTAATTATTGGTTCAATAATAGTATTATTATTTCTAGTTGGTATTATTGCACTTGACATCAATATGACTTATAATGTAAACCAGTCTACGACGTCATGTTCGAAATGAAAGAGACAAGTATGCGTGCGCATTTGATGTCTCATTTAGCACGTTACGATATTTTTAAACACTTTGACTGAACCTATCTATGTGACACTTTAAACGTCTCGCCCTTTGGAGCGACTACATCGTTGTCAAGAATAAGGAAACTTTGTTTGTACCGATATCATTGACTATTTGGTTGCGCCTATAGATTAGAGTACCTTGACTGTAACTAACTATTAGACGCGGACTGTACCTGCCTAGGTTAGCTTTTTTAGGGCTGCTCCAATACCCCTATACATACTACACTATGAACCAATGATGTGGTTCGGAAGAGTGGAATAGTAGAAGTAAAATTCTACTTGCCTCCATCAGGATAGGCAGCTAGTAGATAAAAGTGGGACAGCCCTATTTTTACCTAAATGTTGAATTAAAGTTCAGGTATTAAATAAAACGCACATTACAAAAGTTTTAATTTATTATTTCAGTATAAAGCTAAAATAAAAAATAATAAAATATTTGAGTATGATTCCGTTTGTTGTTGAAGAAGTACAACACTAATAACATTACATAGGGCTACAATATTTTGCGACAAAGTATTATTGTGGACGAGTAGGTACTATCAAAGTATACAACTCTTATATGTAAACATTATTATATGTATATAAATGCTGATAAGTAACGGACCACGAATAGACGGGTTACATTTATTATAGATTTCAACAACCTTTAAAATAAATATACTTTTTTGTATAAAATAAAGTTTAGAGTATTCAAAACTATTGCATCAGAAAAAAAAACTAGGCGTTTGTGACTCATTATTTGGTTAGAACCTGGTACTGGGCCTAGTTAACTTTGTTTTCCGATTAATAATTACTTGAGAATTCATGTTTCAAAAATCTACAAAAACGAGCAAATAAATGGGAGTACTTAAATAAAACAAAAATATAACTAAAAAGAACTAATATCGTTAAATATCGTATTCTAACACACAGTTATTTATTTTGTGATTTAAGTTGATTAATAGACACGCATAGACATGGACATTTATGAATGGTAAGTATATCTAACATTAATGTTAACATACTCGCATATCAGTTAATATTCATCAATAAATATAGATCTCGAGATAGAGAGCTGCATCGAATCAAACACAGAATCGAAAATAGTTCGTTGTATAAATAATATCGGTACTATTTTATGAATTACACAGGCTGTTTAATGTCCAAATACGGTAGGTAATTGAGAAATTGCTACGTTTATCAGATAACAAATAATACAACACTATTACAAATTGTTATTTGGATTTTTTTTTCTTATCTCGTTTTACCAAATATAAACGGTAATAAAAGACGTCATGCTCCTTGGCGGAATCACATTTACTTTAATGAGTATAAGTTACATAGAAAATTCTATGGAATATCTATAAATATCTAGTCCTATTAAAAAAAATCTATATACCTAGTTTCGTTGCTAACTTTTATTTAAAGTGGTTGCGCTGCAGAGTATCCTTTCCGGCGAAACCACCACGATATATATATTACTATACATAGTATAAGATTTTTAGTTTTGATTGAGGATTTCGGGGTACTACTTCAATATAGAATTGTTATAGAATTATTTGATACTAAATATTATCTTATACTATGTATAGTAATATATATATCGTGGTGGTTTCGCCGGAAAGGATACTCTGCAGCGCAATCACTTTAAATAAAAGTTAGCAACGAAACTAGGTATACAGATTTTTTTTAATAGGACTAGAATTAAGTAAATGTGGTTCCACGTAATAAAAGCTTTCGATATGAAATAACAATATCAAATACATTTTTATGGGTAATTACATTACGCCTTGTAGATAGATGGGGTTTAAGAAATCAGCAGCCAACCACTTTGTAAAGACACTCAGCGAACAACGCGATATTAGATCTATTAACTAATTTGGGAATCCATCTTTGTTGCAAGTGTATATGGCAGTTTGTTTCGTTAAATTTTGTTTCGAGTCAATGTAATGATAATGTATGTAAGTAAGACGAAAGTGTGTTTGAAAAAGTCGAGATGTAGGTACCTACTAGCAACCCTTAGCGCAAATTGCGCAAGTAATTTTTTTTTTTTTTTTACTTTTTGTCAAATTTCTAATCTTATCGCACCACTTGAGACCACGACCTTTCCAACGGTGTGCCACACTTGACTGTGCGACTCTTAGTTTAGGAGGAGAAGCGGCTTCACTGGCGTATTATATATATATAGATGGATTGTTCAATTGTGATTGAAGGAGAAAGACTCGAACAAGTGAAAGAGTTTGTGTAATTAGGATTGTGTGCGTGACGATTGGGTGTCCTAATCGTGAATCGAAAAACTAATGTTATCTAGATTTAGTAGAAGTTGTAAAAAAATTGTAGAACCGATTTAAAAATTTGTAAAATAATATTTAAAAAAAATATGGCAATTTAAATGAGGTCTCCCAATCCTTACTCAAGGGTACCTATTTCTTGGGGAATCGATGCAAGTAGAAGCTAAATTTTTTACCCATATTTTAGTAAAAATATAGATTAACACTTCCCAAAAATATTCATCAAGATTAACAAACATCCAAAACTTTTATAAATGTTTTAAATATACCCCTCAATCCTTACTGTATAGATTGAGGGTCATGGTGTTTTGAAAAAGTGGCTATTTGTTTTAAATTTATTTTTGCATGAAGATTAAGTAAAAGTTGTCTAATAATTTGTAAAAAACAAAAACTACTGAAATACATCACTGTTAAAAATTATAACTCTAGAAACTATGTCCCTCAATACTTATGCCTCCAAAAAACACTTGATCGTAGCTCACTAGGTACTGTAAGTATAATTAACTACGAATATATATTTTTGTAGTAATTTTCTACTAAAAGTTTATGCAGTTATTTGATTAGAAGATTCGTTATTCATCAAAATATTAACTTATCAATATTCCTAATATTACATACGTATAGGGTGACCATTAATTACTTAAATTTTACGAAGAATTTTATCTTTCGTACATAATCACAAAACAAGTACCGATACTTAACATTTTATATAAAATATTGATTAGTAAATCGTGGGTTTTTTATAAATCCGCGGAAGGAGGCGGCTGGTAGGGTGAGGGAGCGTACCCTACGCAGAGTTCCGAAGTCTGCGGCGAGTGCGCCGCAGACGTGACTACGCCCAGGACTATCGACCTCCATGATCGGGGCCTGAGGACGATGGATTAGCAACCCACCGTCCTTACAGAAGCAGGCTAGAGGGGCTGCGTGATGTGGGGCTTCACCCCATGCACGCCTTCACTCACAGACGCGGGATAAAACCCGACCCTAAAGATGCGGGGTAATACCCGACCACCACGCAGTGGCCACACAGGTGGCCAAGGTCCGCCGGGCGCCACTGGGAATTCTTTCAGTATCTACCGGAGGCGCTCGGCAATTGACGTAGGTGCGGCCGCGGCCTCATGCCGCGGATTTAAAAAAAAAATGTTAAGTATCGGTACCTACTTATGTGATTATAATGTACGAAAGCTAAAATTCTTTGTAAAATTTAAGTAATTAATGGTCACCCTATACGTATGTAATATTAGGAATATTGATAGGTTAATATTTTGATGAATAACGAATCTTCTAATCAAATAACTGCATAAACTTTTAGTAGAAAATTACTACTAAAATATACGAGGGTGGATTGAAATATTCGCGGCCTAACACATAAATACTCGAACTATTTTAATGTAACTGACCTCATTCGATTTGTTTACTCCCTGGTTGTCACATTGTACCATTTCATCGCAATAGCATTATCTGTATTTAAATTAGACTGAATTTTGTGAGCCTAAGTGCAGCGTTTTTAAAGAATGGAGAAAATTAAGCAACGTGCTGTCATGAAATACCTGTTTAAAAAAAACTAACTCCAAAAGAGATTCACGAAGATATGTCTACAACTTTGGGGGAATCTGCTCCGTCGTATACGGCTGTGAAAAAGTGGGTTGCTGAATTTAAACGCGGACGAGAGAGTATTGAAGATGACCCTCGCTCCGGCCGGCCTATGACGTCTACGACTGAAGAAAACATCGGGAAAATCTGTGATCTGATATTGGCAGATCTGAGATTAACCATCAGGGAGATTGCAGAAACTATTAGCATCTCGTTTGAACGAACACAAAACATCATAGTCAATGAACTTGGATTTTTTAAGGTTTCTGCGCGGTGGGTACCCAGATTGCTTTCAGTTGATCAAAAACGAATACGGCTCACGATTTCTTGCGACTGTTTGGAAATGTTTGAGGCTGATTCACAAGATTTTTTGGCCAGATTTGTCACAATGGATGAAACTTGGGTACAACACTACACCCCAGAGTCAAAACAGCAATCCAAACAGTGGAAAAAACCTCATGAACCGACTCCAAAAAAAGCCAAAACAATTTTGTCAGTTTGCAAGGTGATGGCGTCAGTTTTTTGGGATGCTAAGGGTGTCATCATGGTGGACTACCTTGCAAAAGGTGAAACTATAAACTCGGCTTATTACTGCACCCTCTTACGTCGTTTGCGTGAAACAATCAAAGAGAAAAGGCCAGGATTACTCAGCAAGAAAGTGTTGTTCCATCAGGATAATGCACGCGTTCACGTCTGTTGAATCAATGGCTCAAATTCGTGATTGTGGCTTTGAATTACTGCCCCATCCCGCCTATTCCCCTGATTTGGCACCTTCATACTTTCATTTATTCCCAAACCTAAATAAACACCTTGGAGGTCAAAAATTTTCATCAAATGAGGAGGTCGAAGCTGCGGTGGGTGATTTTTTTGAAAGCATTGAAGAAACTTTTTTTATGACAGGCATACAGGCGTTGGAAACCAGATGGAAGAAGTGCATTGAGTTAAGCGGAGATTACGTGGAAAAATAAAATTACTTTTGTTTATATATTATATTGTTTTCTTGCTGAGGCCGCGAACTTTTCAATCCACCCTCGTATATTCGTAGTTAATTATATACTTAGAGTACCTAGTGAGCTACGATCAAGTGTTTTTGGAGGCATAAGTATTGAGGGACATAGTTTCTAGAGTTATAATTTTTAAACCGTAATGTATTTCATTCAGTTTTGTTTTTTACAAATTATTAGACAACTTTTACTTAATCTTCATGCAAAAATAAATTTAAAACATATAGCCACTTTTTCAAAACACCATGACCACACCATATATTTAAAACATTTATAAAATTTTTGAATGTTTGTTAATCTTGATGAATATTTTGGGAAGTGTTTATCTATATTTTTACTAAAATTGAGTATAAAATTTAGCTTCTACTTGCATCGATTCACCAAGAAATAGGTACCCTTGAGTAAGGATTGGGAGACCTCATTTAAATTGCCATATTTTTTTAAATTATTATTTTACAAATTTTTAAATCGGTTCTACAATTTTTTTACAACTTCTACTAAATCTAGATAACATTAGTTTTTCGATTCACGATTAGGACACCCAATCGTCACGCACACATTAGGATTTAGGTTCTCCAGAGATGAATGGCAGGTTATCAGGTAAATGGTGCCCAGTATAACTTCTTGAAGTCAAAAAGTGTCTCACAAAGCAAGTGGAAAGCCGTAATCTCTGCCTACCCCAATGGGAAAGATTTTATGTCTGTTTAAATGTATCTGGATTTATGGTTTTTTTTTTATATAGTATTAATTAACAATGAACACGGTAGTTTTGCTTTACGTCTGTATTATATAATCATTTTGTATTTCTTAAAGACTTAAATGTTTGCTGACTGAGCTCTGATGTTTAGTTAATTTAATTTTAATTTATTTTATGTAGGTACAATAAATAATTAGGAATCACATTCTTTTGAATATTTATCTGTCGTACCAAATCAAAATGTAACAATTACTACGTTATTAGCATATTTCGACACCAAACAGACCGTTTACCTTTTGCAAATTAACACAATGCACACTGTAATATATTATAGAAGTATAAATTCGAAAACCTTGTTCCATGATTATAGTTACATTAATACTTTGAGCAATTTTAACACCAAAATATGTGGTTACTTGACGAATGAAATAGGTATAAAGAGTATAATAATATCCTGCATCGCAGTTTTACTTCAATAACATTATGCAAATATTAGATAAAATACGCAACAGACGTTGATTATATACGCGTCTGGTACGTTACAAATTCGTTAAAATCTTTTCACGAGATTCCATCTCTACAAGGACGAGTACATATCACTGAATAACCCGCGGTTCAGTAACTTGCTGCGTCAATCACAACACACGGCGAGATTACAACCTCTGGACCACATCCATGGATTACTGACACACCACGACGATAGCTACGCGACACTATTCCCATTCTCGTAGAATGCAAATACTGGCCAATCGGGCAAAATCTTATTCTCCAATTTTAAATACCATCACATACTTTCCAAAATATACATATAGAAGATATATAAATAGTCTTAAATCTTATAATAATTTTAATGGAATGTAGATCGATAATCAAATTACGATAGAGAAATACATTGTCACTATCATATAAATATATCTAAATCAATCGATTTTTTGAGTTGTAGAAAATACTTAACTATGTTAGAGAGACGGATATTGTTATGATTAATACATTTTGATGGATTGTTGTTCATACAACAACGTTTCGTATGGCTGAGTGAACATTGCACGATTACGTACAACATCGATATTTATTGTCTCGTTTTGAATTTCATCTTTAGATAAATCTGTGAAATTATTATGCATCGATTTTCAGAGACTCTTCAGAACGTTATTGGGAAAATAAATGATTTGGATGACTATACCAAGACTGCTGGCCTAATATTGTTTGAAAACTATTAATATTGTAAGTACATTTATAAGTGTCATAAGCATATATTATGATTTAATATTGCAGTTTAAACTTAAGAATAATTAGAACACAAAGTGTGTGAAATGGTGTAGTAAAGTTGATGTAAAAGAATAAAAAATGATTAACCCTCAAAAAGGTTAACCTGTTACTGTAGATTTATGTAAAGAGCTCCACTTGAAATTCAAAACAGACGTGAGTTACAAACTAGAGAATTTGACAGGACACAATCTGCACTCTCATTATATTGAGCACAGATTACAAGTAATGTATAATCTTATTAAATAGATATCAATACAATAAGAATATGAGAAGATAGATTTTACATGGTAATGTTACCCTTAATATTAGATAGAGATAAGGTAGACACAATATATTGAGACCGTTTAAGAATACGTTGCTCACTTAACCTATAAGACCTTGTGGGTCACACAATCTTAAATATTACAATGGTTTACTGTATATAATGGGTTTTATAAAATTGTTTACAAAATACTTGAGATAATACAGCCAACGGCTGTATGTACATCTATTTGGCAACATGACGTTATGAGTATTAAATAGCACAAAATATAGTAATTTAACCTGTTATGATAAAACTTATTTTGAAGGCAGCGACTGTTTATAGTTTGGAATAGGAAAATAAAAGTGTCTAATATTTATGTTACCGGACTTAGGTCCGGGAAATATCTCGTAGTTGTCCTGGCAGAGTTTAAAACTACTACTAATTTGCCACAAGTTTTTACTTCCACAGTGAAGACAACCTCCACTGCCTTCAAAATATTGTATGTAAAACTAAACGAAGGATTACGAGAGTGTGTTGACCGTGAGCGGCCATTACAACTGCACCTTATAATCTCAAAATATACTATAAAGTAAATAGCATTGGCATAAAAATAATTTGGTAAAAAAAACATATTTTAATATAAATAAATGCTAATAATCTACGAGAGCTACCGTTACTATGGAATGTTCACTTAATTCGTAATTCTTAATAATCTCTTTTAAAATCCTTAAGATCGCTAAACATTAAATACATATACTTAAATTTTATTTTTAATTTTTATGATTACACTTTCTTACAACTAATGGAATGTAAAAAAATCTTTTTTAATTTATATAGTGTTAGTCACATTATCCCTTAAAATTAATGGTTAGAACCCAAACCTTTTTTTTTTGTTAAATACTCCATAAGTGGAAGTATTCATTACTTTTGTATATATAAATATAATTTTTAATTTTCGCGGTGGATAACAACGCGTGTTGTTTCAAAAATATACAAAACACAATAATAATGAGGAGCACAGCGTTGCTGTAACACTCCACCTCACCAAAGAGAGCTAATGACTACAATACATTTCGACTTTATAACGATGGGACGATTTTTACAACGTTAAAGCTATATTCGCTTTAAAGCCTGACCAGAAAGTTGTCACGAGTATGTATCTCTACTAAATAATATATAAAGTGACCCGTGCATATTCCGGTCATCGGACACCTTAATACCTTACCAAATTGGAATGTTGACCACCGATCGTGAATCGTGGTCATGTGCTATGAAAACTGAACACTAAATATATCTTACATACACAGTCCTTCGAATCTTGAGGAAAACTAAATTTATTAAATAAACAAACCTAAACAACCCTTTTATATTATAAAAAAAATGTATACATCATTAAAACTATATTGTACGTATAAAATTGTTCATGTTTTATAACTAATATTAGATGCTTAAATCAAAGTACTTAAATTCTAAGTAAAGCATACATAAGATGATAAAAAAACGATATTATTTATTTGTACTGTAAGGTTTCATGGTGACCGTGGTGATACCACAGTAAAAAAATAATCAAGATGTATTCTTAACTTGTTTGTACACTCGTCATAGAATGGCAACGTTTATTTATAATCTAACTAATCTGTTTTTGATCTATAGCTGCCTATAGTAAACTTGTACTTTGCAATATTTTATTATCCCTGTGAACCGGGATTGCATATTTCACGATTATTATGTCTGACACGAATATTTGATTGAACATAGTACAAGCTCCTGGTAATTAATCTCAAAAAGCGCAGGATCTTGTTTCGCAAAGCACCTTAAAATAATAAATAAATTTTTAAGTATAAAGTTGTAAAGTAAATTGGATCAGAAATGATTATAATAATAGAATGGCATAATTCTCAGTCTTGGATATGTTCATGTGGTAGAATTTGTAATAACATACTTGAGTATATTATTATGTAACTGCAAACTGTCAAGCAATCCTGCGCTTTCAAACACTACTGCACCCTTACACTCAGTCTTTGGAATTTGTGTATTGGAATGTAAACTTTATAAGATAACTTGATTCTCGATAGACACTAACTTTTCATGACGACCCTGATTTATAGGTACTATAACTGTCAAATCCTGTCACATCCTGTCACATCCTGTCACATACCATCAATATATCCTTGAAATTTTATCAATGGGAAATAAACTAATTCGTATTTATTCAGATCGAAAGATTTCGAGGTACAGTCTTCATAATATTTCTAATTCATAACATGTACTTTACTGTATGCTATTATAGAAAATGCTGAAATAATACAGAGTAGTGATACATCCACGTAATTAATTATTTTTACATAATATATATGTATTGTGGTAAAAACATCAATGGATATGGACACCGAATATAATCTAAGTAATGATTTATACTAATAATGTGCAACTAATACATGCAATTCTGAGTTCCACCAATTCCTAAAAAGTTGTAAGATCTTTCAGAAGAATTCAACCGAATAAACCAGCGGTTAGGAATAGTCTACTCTCATAGAAATCGTTGTTGTTGTTGTTGAAAAACTTATGCCTTTATATTTGAACGGCTAAGATCAAAATAGTTCGTAAATGTTCATGATAAATATGAAATGTTCTTAAATCTTTATCAAGACAATATTAGTCTCTACAAATGTCAACTTTGAAGCAGGTATTTATATTTAGCTACACGTTGATAGAACTCCACATATATCATAATGAATTTCAATGAGTACATACAACTACGTACTACAGATGAGAAAATGTTCGGATACAAGTTAATACATACTGGTTATCAATGAATATAATTATATGAATGTATAAGCCGCGCACGATGTAAGTGGGATAGAACCTTGTCGCAATAACCGCTCCGTGACGTCACCAATCGCTGAAAAGTACGGTTGACAAAACAGTGTTGTAGGTTAATCTACGTCACTATGACGTCACCAACGTGGCCGCCAATCCCTTTGTCATCTTGCGCGGCTTATGAATGGAATGATCGGTGACTTATATGGGCATCATGAAAGTGCCGCGAGTGGTGCTGTACCCCATGGTGAAGACTAATCCGTTGAAGCCGGTTTGTTGTGTGAAGTCGCGGAACATTTGGGCAGGGTGCACAAGATCGTCGTAGTCGTAGTGCCTCCTTCGCCGCGGGGCCTCGCATCATGCAGTCTCACCATCAGACTCAGTCTTCAGCACAACAGAGTCAGCCTCGTCGCCGCCTTCATTGTTGGGCTCCGGCATTTCCGGTGGTGATTCGTAACTGCAAATGATTTAAGATAGTTAATCACCTGTTGTCTTTGTGATATACATATCTCCAGTCGCTTCAAAGTGTATAATTATACACATTGTACTTACGCAGGGCGCACAGACTCAGCCTGGTTCATTTGAGCTTTGTTCGCTTCCGGGGTGGAGGTTGTAGAGAAGCTATAGACAAAAGAGAGGTTACGGTTAATACCCACAACATAAGATAATTATATTCATTATAGATCAACACCTAAATGCGAACCGAACTTGGTTCGGAGGTATAAGTCATAGTTGCAACAGCTCTATAAATATACCTAAGTATATAAATTAGGTTTAACTTTGACGCACAGCAAAAGTCTATTACTCTTAATGGTAGAAATAGTTAATTAACATGTTTAATCGCAATTTGATACAGTTTACTTTGTTGTATATGTGAAGGTTGCAAATCAGCTATGCTACCATACATAAAAAATCTGGAATCGTTTTTGATCATAATATAGATCATCATAGACACTAGGGACTTGGGTCTCAGGATCACCTCACCAGTAAGGGGTGCATTTGCCCTTTAACGGACGAGACTTTGCCAAACTTAAAAACCTCATCTTGGCGGCTATATGCCCGCCCGGTAAAATAGACATATAATATACCTACTACTGTTGCTTACGGGAATAGGTGAGATAAGGATAGGAGTAAAAAAACATAAAACAATCAAATAAAGGCGTCCCATAAAGTGGACTAGCAACCTTGTAAATGTAGCAGGAACCCAATACGGGGAAGTACGTAAACTAGTACGTAAAACCCCGACGTAAAACCGACTGATACGATGATGATGATTCAATATTAATTACGATTGTATTCGGTTTTAAATATTTTTTTATACAGGTACTAGTATTTACTTTGTCAACAAAACAAATACATTTAATAAGAAAACAGCATTGTAAATTTTATGTGCAATTCTGTATTTTCGTGCATGCACTAATTAATATTTTCGTGTCGATGGATAACTTTTATTAAAATGCTATACACTTTAGTACTTTTCTTTTACAAATCAAAATTTTGAGAGGTTGCAAGGATTCAAGATTTTCTGTACCCAAGTTAAGGTTACTACCCAGTTGATACTATTGGGGAACGATGCGCGACCGCGACCGCGACCGCGAATACTAAATGACCCCAATGTAACTATAAGAAAAAGAATACTTACTATCTTCGCACAGCAAATGGTAGAACAGTTAAACAGAATCAATATGTAGACGCATTTATTTCAAAAACTACAAGAAATTATGCAATTGCGTATTTAAGGCAAATTGCGACTGTAGGTAGAGCGTTGTAGATCTAAATGTCGATCTATGATACAAACGTTTGGTTAAGTTAGGGGCCCATTTATACCCGCCGGGCGCCACTGGAAATATCTTGTGCGTGTGTACCAGAGACGCCCGGAAACGGACGTGAGAGCGGACGCGGCCAATGGCCGGGGAATAAAAAAAAAGGGGCCATTAAAAAAAAGAAAAAAGGGCCCATTTAGGCGATCTGAACAAATTTGATAAACCTAAGGGTTGTGGAAGTAAGAGGTAAAGAGGGGTAAAGCCTAATTGTGTCGTGGGTGCTGAGGGGCCCCATCAACATCTCTACGGTCCATGTCATCCTCACAAACGCGGTGCACCAGCTGACCGACGCGACGGATGGATTAGTTATATATATATATGCTTGGTGTATTAGTTGGAGCATCTTGCTGGATATGTTTTGTAAATGTATTTACTGGCGATTGGAAAAGAGTGGCCGTGAGTTTTTATTAGCATTTGGTTTCTTCTTTCGTTGATTCTTTTCTCAGAGGCTCTACCTGTTGCCTTGCGAATCTGGCATTAAATGTAGAATCGTTGAAATTCGTATGTACTTCATTTCATACGTTCATAAACGTCACTGTGTGACTTACGGCCGAATACTGAAACGTCACTCAATAAGCAAATACTCCAAGTGACGTTACTGTATGGAAAATTTAAGTTTAAGTGCTGCTCAGTATGTAGTTAAGGAGACTATTCAATTCAAACAAACATTTTTTTTTCCTTTTTATTATATTAGTATAGTTTTGATAATGATGTATATTGGTCTAGTTTAAATGCTTGTCGGTACGAGGCACACGTTTGTTTTTACGCACAGCAAACCGATTGAAGGATTCAAACGTTCAATTTGTAGCATATTTCACACAAGCGCCTCTAGCGGTAACGGAGAGAAACTTGCGTGACATGTCTAAAGTAAAAGGACAACTATAACTGGTCATACAGGTTTCTAATACCTTGTACATATGTCAAATAAATAGTAACACCACGCACTTTATGGTAAATATTTTTTGTAGAACAACTAAGGAAAAATAAATAAAGAAATGTAATTCCTATTAAATTAGCAAAATTGTTACTTCATTACACTCTTCTGTCTATTTTTTTTATCAATATAATAAACGCGACTCTAAGGTTAAATAAGATAAACAAGTAAATATGATACGCTAATAAATGTGGAGTATTCCTAACAAAAATTGTAAGCAATACTGACTGGTCTTTGCCTTTGAGGTCGCCCATAGTAGGCGCTGTAATGGTAGCGCGCCAGTTGCTTCCCAATATATATTCCACACTGAAAGTTATAATATTTATATTATGATATAATTTAGAAGCATTTTATATTATAATGGTATCTATGTCATAGACAATCACACATGAATTATACAGGGTATAACATTCAAATGGGTTAGTATGAAAAGTATAAAACTATAAGACATACGAAGATCTGTTCTCAAAATGTCATGGAATTTCGTTAAAATATATATTTTTTAATTGTACTTTGCCCGGGATTCGAATCCGAATATTTTGAAAAATAAAAATAATACATTTTTTTTATTTTTTTATTTTCATGTAGCAGTAAATGTTACCATTAAACATGATGTCTAAAATTAATAAAATGCATTGTTTTAATATCCTTTTACTTATTATCGTAGGTATTCAAAATGACCGGATACAATTTTTTTTTCAGTACTACATCCCACTCGTTTAGGTGCGTAAAATTGTAAACAACGAGTTTATTTTTCCACCAGGATGGATCACCAGTTTACAATAGTCACCAAGCTGTAGACTTTTTGACAGAACTGTCCCAAAAATAGATCCGGGTTCTATTCCTGGGCTGAGTGGACTTAAGTGAAAAATATGAATGCATTTTTATTTTTACCAAATTCGATGACATATCCTATTCCTAAGAACAGATTTTCGTATGTTCGTATCGTATAGTTTTAGACTTTCCGCAATTGACCCATTTGAATATTACACCGTATAATACAATTATATTATTTGTACCGACATTAATTATAGCTTGGTCTCGAAGCTTCTGTCGTGTGCAGTTATACTATTAAAGCAATTATATCTAATACAGGCATCGAGTGAAAATTTTATGACAAATAATAAATAGAAGCATAATATTTTAGATACAACGTGTTCGAAGTAAGCTGGCTAATTAAAAAAAAACTATATTTTATATAAGTAGTAATGTGATCAAATCATAAAAAATACAAACCACGTTTACGACGGTCTATCTAGAGTACGCTAGACTGCCACCGTGATATTAAAAGAAACAAAATATGTATTTACTATGAGCTCAACAAAAATTTAAAAAAAACGATGTGTGCTTTTTAAAATCATATGTGTGCTAAGCTCCTTTCTGTAGTAATTACAAACCTCTGGCGGCAGCGACGACATTGCATCCTTTTGTAAGGCATGATTTAAAACACACATTAGAAAAATAGTAAAAGCTTTTAAAACGCTTACAAATATAACCTTAATTTGAGGACCTCCAGTTATGTTATTTGTTTTAGTTCTTTTTTGTCTTATCTCATTTTACGACCGAATTGTGGCTCGCATCGCCACAAAATACAGCGATGCGAATTGCTGCAATGCGAATTCGCGCGGCGAGGTTTCCCTTCCGTTTTACAGGAACGAATGACGCGAGTCAACTCAAAAGTTCTTGCGATGCGTTGGCGAGATCGTAAATTGTGGAGATGCGACGTCGGTCGTATCGCCTTGTTATATAATTTTTCTTTTTCGAAAAATTTAGAGATTTGTGTTCTTGACGTATACAAATGTTCAAAAGATTCTCACTGTAAAAGTTAGTACACAGTTAGTAAATACTTACACGTGCTTAATCGGATCGGCTGGTGTAGAAGTCAGTTGCGCAAGGTAAGCAGCCTGCTTGCGATGGTGGTACATGTGGACGCGCAGACAGGATGGATTGCGCATTCGCTTCTGACAAATGTCGCACTGCAATGTCCCTTCGCGAGTGTCGTGCTTGTCGCGAATATGGACCTTCAGATTGTAACGGTTAGCGAAAAATCTATGGCACGATGGACATTTCACGCCACCCGTTTTGCAGTTCCAACCAGCTAGACGAGGAGAAATACATTTTTTTATTTTTAACATATTAAAACAAATAAATTGTTAGCAAACAAATACAGAGATTTATAACCGTTTATATCAAATTATTTGGTTTCGCGGGAACAAACCCTAATTTCATTACGTCTTTGAATGGGCAATGAAGTGTTTTGGTACAGATAAAAGGATGCTCGCCGCCACCATTGCTTACCTAGACGAAGCGCGACTGTGAGCAAGAAAACTGAATAACATGTTCAACGACTTTAGTTGTTCGACTTGATTTCGGTGCGTGATGTGGGAAAACCTTACACGCAGCTTATTAAGGGAATTCTTAGTACATAGAACCCTTAGTCCCTTGATTTTGGGCTGACAGATAAACTTGGCTTGTATGATTATTTAAGAACTTAAAACTAACTTGTTCGTTAACAACATTCATGTTACGTTTGAAGTTTAGATGACATCTATAACACATGAGAAGAGACAATAAGTACAACATATTATTATGTATTACTCGAAAGGAACATCTTACCAGATTCCTTGGCAGAGTCCGGCAACACGAGCACGCTATGAAACAGGTCGTTGTCAAAATCAATAAGCGGCTCGCTGAAATTTTAAAAATATAAAAATGATAAAAAAGTTATATACATACATAGTTATATACATATTTATTTAGTAGTTTAATGATAAAGTAAAGCGAAAAAAAGCCGTAAATAAAACAGCAGTAATTCTTACATTTTGAAAACTTATAGTATGTAGGTAATCAAAGTATTTAAAATCCTAATATCTATTCTTAGTTGAAGCATTGCTGTGCTGATATAATATTTCGAACAATGAAATCAACGATTGACATACCCGTCGTAGGCATACTCAGAGTTCTCGGGATGAGTAGGGCTATCTTTGATTGGACGAGGCTTCTTCTTCACGGTTTGGTTGTTCTTTACAGGCGTGTTCTTTAACAACCTGAGTAATAAGCAAAACAACATAGCACCGTTTGTTTTCACATCAAAAGGACTAAAGGAACGGTGTCAAACAAATACAATGTATAAAATAAAGTGCTATACCCTCAGAGCATTCGTCAATACGAAACATTTTATACAAATAACTGGGTGTATAGAACACCCTTTCTATTAGTAGGCAGATGGGGTGCAGGGACTACTGAGACTAATTATATTGCTCAATCCCGGCATCACCTAGGCAACCCCCTCCGTAAGTATGCACTTGCCAAGGGGGTTGCCTAGGTGATGAGGGAGTACCCCCTCCGCGCGGATAAGGGGATGTATACGCCAATGAATCTGAGGCCGGGGAGGCGAGCGTGTTTTCCTATCAATATTAATACCGTGTTATTACTTTATTATAAGCTTTTATTTATTTTCACCTGACGATGTACATCTGTAATAAAATTTTGCAAGTAAAATTTATCACACTTCCCGGTTTCCGAATGAGCGGTATGTAAAGCGCATGAAATGATCCGATGCTGGAGCTGGAGGTCACATTGTAATAAAACGAACACCTCAAGTTTAGGACTCGTTGGATTCGTTTTGACAAGTAGGTACTTTGTCTTTAGATGGTATCCAGGGTCTGATGCTGAAGCTGCAAAAAGGCCGTATACTAAAACGATGAAACACGAATTGAGAGAGCTTAACATCAGACTGACCACTAACCTTACACTAAGAAGAAAAATCTGAAGGTATATACTGCACTCACCTTTTCAGGGGGCTTCTAGTAGCTTCTTCCCTAACTGTAAGATTTTCGGTGGGCTCAGGGGGCGGTTCGGATGACGTGGTATCTTCAAGGTTAGCAGTCCATTCAGGCACTGCATCTGTAGGCTCACTTGGTGGAATCATTGCTTTTGGTAACTCGTCCGGTACTGGGGGTGGTGATTCACTGCGCTGTGGCGGTGAAATAAAATATTTACACAAATGCTATACATAAAAATGTATGTGAATAACATCAATATTAATATAAAATACTAGCTGTTGCCCGCGGCTCCGCCCGCGTGGATGTCGGTTATCGCGACCAAACATACCAACATAAATGTCCTCTCTTAAGATCTAATCTATCCTTGTACCAAATTTCATCAATATCAGTTCAGTGATGTAGGCGTGAAAGCGTAACAGACAGAGGTACTTTCGCATTTATATAATATTAATATAGATAGTAGATACATTATAGTATAGTTGTTGCCCGCGGCTCCGCCCGCGTGGATGTAGGTGACCGCGACCAAAAATAAAAATGTTGTCTGCGTAACGCAAGTGTGCGGGTTGCCGTCGACTCGACAGAAGAAGTGTGCAGGTTGCCTATGTAAGTGCTTCCCTATGAACAACGTTGGCAGTTCTGTTGTCGGGGGCGCAGATGTAGAGGCGAGAACAACCGCTCACTCTCGAGCACGCTACATATAGCTGACCGTGTGAGAAGCACGGCGTACCCAAATCAACACCCACAGTACCCAGTGTCTGGCCTTGCGCCTTATTAATAGTCATGGCAAAACAAACCGACACGGGAAACTGCAGGCGTTTAAAACTAAAGGGGAAGTTAGTCGGAATAAGGGGTATTCGCGGAATAAATACCCCTTCCCCTCGGCCACAACCAGTTACAATAGTGGCCTCAATGATATTCGGTTGCAGACGTGTAACACGAAGTCGGGTGCCGTTGCACAACTTCGGAGGGCTCAAATTACGCATAAGCATAATTGGAGCCCCAACTTTGAGCTTAATTTCATGCGCAGGGAGTCCAGACGCGTTGAGTGAATTTAAAAACTCGGTGGGATAATGGGTAGCATCATCGAGGTGCATTACGGAGGTGATAGCAAAGAAGGACATTGAGGGTGCTTCGAATAACTCTATGACCTTATTATTAATGGCAAGTACTGAGTCGTTTCGAGGGGCGAGGATGGCTCTCTCGAGTTTATTATATTTTTGGTCACATCTCCGGTTCTAATCAACCGATTGCGATGAAACAAACGTAAGATTTTAGTCTAGCCAAGCCCTGTCTAACAAAAAACCGCATCAAAATCCGTTCAGTAGTTTCTGCGTCCGTCGCGAACAAACAGACAATAAGACAGGAAATTAAAAAAAAATATTTTCGTGTTCAGTATCGTTAACATAACATAACCCAAGTATTTTTTTTCAAATATCTCAATGTACAGACACGACCACTTTACAATTATATAATAGTATAGATTTTGTGCAAGTCAGACTTCGAGAACGGACACCTAGTAATATACTTTTCCGAATATGTAGAGCAGCAGTAACATAGACGACATCACCGCTTACGTACAACACAGTTTTCTCGCCGAAGAACTGCAATAGACACCATATTCTATGTTATTAGCCTCCCCGGTTGTAAAATAGTATCTAAGAGGCAAGTATATCAAGAAGCGATATATTTTTAATCTGCCAGTTTCACTCGAACGCCCGTCAAACTGTGGTAATGTTCGGCTACTGAAGCTATCTATCTTGATGTGTATCAAATGTCAAAATAGCTGTCGGTGCTTCGATCTTGTAGCACTATTTCGTCGAGCAAGGAATACAGAAGAAGGTTCTTTGTTATTTTCTTTTGTTTAATAAAAATACGAAGGGGCCACTCGGAGTTTACCTTATTTATTACATGGCACTTTCTTTTTTTTTTAAGTCCGCGCAAACGCAACCGCTCTCTCGACCATTGCCGCGCGTCTCTGCTATCAACAGAGAAAAATCAACTTACACTATTTCTATTTAGATATCGATTGTATTGTATTTTGACACAATTAAAGAAAATATATTAATGTGTATTGTATTGCCTACCCCTTCGGGGGAAAAGGCGTGATGCTATGTTATGTTATGTTATATTGTAAAAAAAATCTAGTACTAGTTTTGGTAAACAACTGGTATATTTGCAGGGAAATAATTTATTTTTGTATTTAAATTTATCCCAAATAAAAATTTCAGCCTTTTTTCAAAGCTCCATATTTTAGATGAAAGTAGTTCCCAAAGTATTCCGAAAGTATTTGGTAGGGGAGACGTAGAACATCGATTATCACCCCATCTGATGATACATTTTATCAAATGTGAATATAACATTATACTTAGGTCGCCACTTTCGCCGCACTGTCACTCGCTCACAGTACAAAGGACACACGTCGCGTTAAGTATTTGGTCGCTATGTCGCGTAGCATCGCATCGCTACATGTCGCATCCCGTAGGACAGCGGCTTAAACGCTTTCCAAATACCAAATACCAGTTATTTTTTTGCTGACTAAGAATATTCAATCAAGTATCACTGTTTCATCAGATTTACCGAGCTTGTTTCCAACCTAATTGGGGTGCGGCTAACTGCGATGCGGCTGAACTTCGACATTTTCCGTGAAGCGCCTGCCATCTGACCTCCAACCCATGGGCGATATTAAAGTTAGACCAGTCGGATTTCAGACCAGTTAAACTACCCGTAACGACGGCCATAGATGTTCATATGACAACCGGGACCGACGGCTTATGGGCCTACCACATACACAAGCGTCACCACCGTTTTATCTGCGCAGGCTTCTCGTACGTAAAGACTGAACACGTTGGTAGCTACCACACGCACACGCACGGCACAGTTAGTAGCAAGCAGTAGGCACAAACTTCATTCTTGTCGAAATCGTCGGCGTGTTTCTTACTGAATAGCTTTTTCTTATGTTTATGTTACTAGGTATTTTTGACGTGTTTCTTAGCGACAAAAAAAGACAGCACACACACATTATACATATCATCACGCCTATATCCCCAGATATTTTGTTGGTCCCTCGTAATAGAGGACCGGCCTATTGTCGTTATTGCCTACCGGGCACCATAGAAAATCTGTAACCACTCTGTAATTCAAACCAAAATTCTAAGAGCCCGGACAGTCAGACTTATCGGACAGTCGAATCTCTGCAGTCCATGCATACGGCCGTGGATTTTAAAGTGACTGACGAAATGTCCAAGCCGAACGACAACTACCGCGACTGAACACTATTTGAAACAGACATTCTAACAGTTGGGAAGCCTCCCGGCTGCACGGCACCTACATCTGGATCTGACTTCACTCTTCTGTCTTCAGTCTGACTTGCTGTATTTATGCCGTGCTCCGGTAAACTTCCAAACTGTCCGAAACAGACTTCGCGACAGTTGGGAAGCCTCCCGGAGCACGGCACCTACATCTGGATCTGACTTCACTCTTAATTCTGGCTTGCTGCATTAATGCCGCGCTCCGATAGATTTCTCAACTCTCTGAAACAGACGTTCTATCAGTTGGGAAGCCTCCCGGAGCACGGCACCTACATCTGGATCTGACTTCACTCTTAATTCTGACTTGCTGCATTAATGCCGCGCTCCGATAGATTTCTCAACTCTCTGAAACAGACGTTCTATCAGTTGGGAAGCCTCCCGGAGCACGGGACGTTCATCTGGATCTGACTTCACTCTTCAGTCTTTAGTCTGACTTGCTGTATTTATGCCGTGCGCCGGTAGACTTCCCAATTGTTTCTGATTTCAGACTTCAGTCTGACTTGCTGTATTTATGCCGTGCTCCGAGAGACTTCCCAACTGTTTGAAACAGACTTCCGCTGCGCCGCTGGGGTTTGAGCAGTGCACAGTTTTATCAACCACTCGCTCCCGTGTACACACCGGCCTGTGTAGGTAAGACTCTGGACTATGGTGAAGCATGCGCGGGCTATTAAGGTGCTCTTCGAGGCACGAAGAGGTCTCAATGTCTTAATATATGGTCACCCATCCTGGGACCGGCCTTGGTAGCTCATGTTTGACCTTTGCAATGTTTGTACCTAGTCGGATACCACTTAGCCACGAGCTAAATAAATACATAATATTATAGATAAATTACAACCTGACACAGAAAAAACCACGCGTCGTATCGTGATCACAAGTGTCACTGTATGTTCAACGATAAGGGTTTGGATGCCAGTTCCCAGTACACCACATAGTTTATTTTAAAGATTT
This sequence comes from Nudaria mundana, assembly GCA_963556515.1. Classification (NCBI taxonomy): domain Eukaryota; kingdom Metazoa; phylum Arthropoda; class Insecta; order Lepidoptera; family Erebidae; genus Nudaria; species Nudaria mundana. The sequence goes on along the minus strand of OY748286.1, from coordinate 15,961,510 downwards.
CTTTTACTTTTTCACATCCATGATGATCACAAATAAAATTATTAAAATAATATGAATTACCTCGCGACCTCCTGTTAATCCTTTCACTTGAAGAAGTTCAGCAGTGTGCAAAAAGCCGGAGAGCTCCTGTCTTCTAACATGCACCTCTCCGCGGTACATAAACTGAAGAAGCTGTCGCAGTTCTTGGTGTGCCACGTCCTTTAGTATCACTATTGGATGTTCACAAGGGTTCATCTACAAACAAAAAATAATTTAAATTTGGTTTTGTCTCACATACAAAGAGTTAAATGAAATGTTTAATTTGTTAAAAAATTTCACTGTTACAATGTCTTAAATGTAATTTTAACTTAATAATCAAAATAAATAATTCAGCCGAATCGCAGTTAGACTGGAAAGCCGACCCCAACTGAGTTGGGAAAAGGCTCGGTGAATGATGAATCAAAATAAATAATTATTTAAATGTACCTAATAAGAAACACAAATCATGGGCTAAATGGATTGTAGCAGATAACAAGCGTGTCGTGTGCTCTCCACAAAGCCTAGATACGGAATGAAGCCAGCCACCCTTGCCCTATGGAAGTGACGCTTTAATTCTCCCCACCCCCTCCAACTTTAGGGTGGTACGTCTGACCCCCAGGTTAATCTGGCGTCGCCATAGAGACCGGCGGTCGCCATGGAGACCGCCGGTGCTCGCAGACATATAACCGAAACCCGAGATTATGTACTACATAGGGAGGTGGGGGAGGAGATCCTTTGTGTAACGCTGCCTGGGAGCTTTTGATTGAAATATAATATTTGCGCAATATATGCACTTGTATAGTAGCTTAATAATGGTTTGTGTGTGGGTTCTTTATTATACACAGCAAAATTAATTGTTAAAGTTTTACTTGTTGTGTGTATTGTACTGTACGTACGACCTTACAGTACAATACACACACATATATATATATATATATATATATATATATATATATATATATATATATATATATATATATATACATATATATTATATACATATATATATCACGCCCTTATCCCCGAAGGGGTAAGCAGAGGTGCATTACACACCCACAATTTGCCAGTATTTTTAGTCCCACGTAATAGGGAGCAAGCCTGCTGTCACCAGGCACACATATAATGGGTTAAGTCCAAAATGGCCGAATGATATTAATAAAAAGTAGCAGCTATATTGTAATTTTGAAAATATTTGAAACCATTTGCATTGCGATAAAATGTTGATTAAAGGCAACAAAATCTTACGTGCCAGCCGCTATGGCATAGCCAATTAAAGTCCTGGGCGTCTCGGACACATTTATTTATTTATTTATAGGTTAACCAACAATCATTACACTGATAAAATTACAATAAAAAAAATAAACAACATTGTGAGTGTAATAAAAATCACTTAAAAGCTAACACCACATGCGCAAATGATATCGGTATAAAAATAAATTAAATTATAAAATCAATCAACAACAAAAATTAAATTATAAAACCAATCATAAAAAAGAAACTAAAACAAAATTAAATCATATCAACGCAAATCAAATTTAAAAATATAATTAAGTAAATCAAACAAATTAAATTGAAATAAATAAAAACAGATTCAACTATGTAGGTAATTTAAATCAGGTACAAAAAATTGACTAAAAATAATAAAATCAAGACAAATAATATAAAATTAATAAAACTAATCAAACCAAATTAAATTAAATAAAATAAACCTAAACAGCTTACATTAAGTTAAATTAAAGTAAATTAATCACATTAATTCATATTAAAACAAAATTACATCAAATTAAATCATTCAATCATTTGAAATTCCATCTATATGTACTACTATTACTAGTGGTTCTGTGAACAGTAGACCTCGAGTTATTTTCGCATTTCCCCCCCATTTCTCCCCCATTTTCCCCCCAATCGAAAAATCCCTTCGATAAAAGTTGCGCCTTGCAACAAAGAACACTTGTGCCAATTTTCATGAAAATCGGCTGAAAAATGCGGCCTGAAGACCGGAACTGACACACATACCAACAAGGCCAAATCGGCCAGTCCTCGAGTTAAAACTGAGACGCTTCGCTCGCTCGGTCAACTAAAATATGTGACGATGTTCAGTTCCAAAATAATGTACCAATACCTGGATACCTCTAGGCGAGCAAAAATGTGCCGTTTAATACATCTATGTTTCTGTTACCATTTGTATTGATTCCTCAGTAACGTGAAAAATAGATGCCCAAAATACGAGTGTGGATGTGGATTGAAAAGTAATCAAGAGAATAAATACATATGTAATAAATGAAATATATTTTTATTTTTCAACGTAATCACCATCAAGTTCAATGCACTTTTGCTATCTTCCCTTCCAAGCATTTAGCCCGTTGAAAAAAAATTATTCTTCCTTAGAGTCAAAATATGCGTCTACTGCTGCTTTGACCTCGTCATTTGTCAAAAATCTTTGACCTCCCAAGTACTTTTTTAGGTTAGGGAACAGAAAAAAGTCTGACGGTGCCAGATCAGGTGAATAAGGTGGATGCGGTAACAGTTCAAAGCCACAGTTGTGAATTTCTGCCAACGAGCGTTATCTTGATGAAACAGGACTTTTCTTCTGATCATTCCTGGACGTTTTTCTTTTATTTCCTCTCGTAAACGACGTAGTAAGGGGCATAAATAATCATAGTTTATAGTCTGACCCCTTTCAAGATAATCAACCATAATCACACCCTTCGAGTCCCAGAATACCGAAGCCATCACCTTACTTGCCGACAAAATCGACTTAGTCTTTTTGGGGGGTCGTGAACCAGGTCTTTTCCACTGTTTTGATTATTGTTTTGTTTCCGGTGTACAGTAATGAACCCATATTTCGTCCATAGTAACAAAACGATTCCAAAAATCACATTCATCAGCTTCAAATATCTCCCAAACAGTCGCGTGCAATAGTCAATCGCATCCTTTTTTGCTCAACTGAAAGCAGTCGCGGAACCCACCTCGCAGACACCTTGTGGAAACCCAACACGTTGACTATTATGTTTGGAGTACGTTCATAAGAGATACCTATAATCTCGACTATCTCTCTAATTTTCAATCTGCGGTCTCCCATAATTAAGTCGAGTATTTTTTTAACATTTTCGTCAGTAGTGGACGTCGAAGGCCTTCTAGAGCGGGCTTCGTCTTTCACACTCTCTCTACCACGCTTGAATTCTGCTATCCATTTTTTGACCGATGAATATGAAAGAGCGCAATCCCCTAATGTACTGACCATATCATCATGGATGGCTTTTGATAACAGCCCCTTCTTATGGAGGTACTTAATGACGACACGCTGCTCGATTTGCTCCATTTGCGGAAATGATGTCAGATTGCTTTGTTAATAAATTTATAAAATTAAAACTAATTATCGCACACGTTTCAACACACAACTTCACACAATTAACAGGTCTGAACTGAACTAAATAATGTGGGTAAATTTGATTCTTAGAACTAAATGGATCAGTGTTAGGCCGACTACTTTTCAATCCACTCTCGTAACAGTAATTAATGGCAGTTTTAAACTTTCCCTCGGTAAGATCTATATGGATTTAGGTATCTCTATATATAAAAATGAATCCCTATTTCTGCTATTATATATATTTTCGGCTGGACCGAGCTGGCTAATTTGGGTCTTAAAATATTCGTGGAGTTTCAGGTAAGGTTTATAAGCAAAATTTCAGGCGGTACGAAGTTCGCCGGGGTTCACTAGTTTTATTATAAAATTGGACACTGTTACCCAGAAAATAATGATCCCTACACTTGGCTAGTCTTAGTTTAGGGACAGCTATTTTATGGTTATTTCTGGTGTTATGACCATGAACGTCGCCGTGTCGCGTCGCTAAGTATATATTTATCAAGATTTTTTTCCAAACATGCAAAAATTTTTTTTAAAGAATATTAATGAGAATACTCATGATAATCTTTAAAAAAAAATCTCAAATTGTGTTATTTACAATTTGAGGTCTCGCGAATCTTTAAGATTTTTAACCTACCCCTTTTTCTGCATGACAATAACCAGCAGATGCAGATGCGGCTGCTGATGTAGAACCTACATCAGCAGCCGCACCCCCAACATGATTCAATAGGATGTTAGGCTGTGAAAATAAGCAAAGTAAACTAATCTAGCTGTTTCAAAGTCAGTAATATGTCTCTATGACGGCGGCGCGGGCGTATGCAGTACAACTTAACTTTTTATGAAGAGCTATTATGTGAGGACTACACTGTAATTTAGAGTATATAGTAATACCTACAAACATTGTTTTGTTAGTAGTTTTCACATGCGTTACAATCGGAACAAAGAACTTTATACATTTAGTTTCGACAGCATATAAAAGCAAATTATTTGCTGAAAACCACTGGGATAGTTACCACTACTTAAGAATAAAAAAAACACAATTTTATATTTCAAAGTTATTTTGGATTTTTCTCGTAAGCTGTGTGTTTTAGCAAAAAATTGTCAAGAACGAAGTTGTAACCTCTAAAATTATGCACAATTCACCTTTTTCCTAAGTATTACCACTTCTGAGATACTACTGTTACAAAATGTAGAACGAGTTACATTTTACACGCTATCCGGCCGCGCTCCTATTGGTTGTAACATGATGTTATATAGCCTATATTAATCTCTAATATTGAAACTTTAGATAGATGAAATAATTGTCCAAATTAGTGCGGTAGTTTCTGAGGAATCAAGTCGTACCAAACAAAATATGACCTCCTCTTTTTCATTACTTTAAGGAAATGGAAATTCCTTTCTCGCCTATAGCGACGTCATACAACGATCCCACGCCCCAAATTTATTTATTTTATTTTATTTATTTATTTATTTTTTTATATAATTATCCACAATAATGATCCTTGGATTTAATTCCTATGTTAATACATAGGAATTAAATCAAAGTAGTGTTAATCCATGTTCCGGTTTCTAAATGTTGAACTAGTCATATTTTACACACTATGCTGCTCCGCTCCTATTGGTTGTATCATGATGTTATTTTGCCTTTTTATTTTTTAACAATGTGGCTTTATACTAAGGACATAAAATTTTATTGGTACAGAAGTTTATGAGGAATCACGCTGTCCCTATGTTTTCCGGACACGATACGTTTTCGTGTTACTGGCGAAATGGCTAAAAGGCACATTGGCCAAAAGCGCAACATTACTCATATATAAGACCGATATTTACAAGTTTTAACTCAAAGACTGGCAAATATAACGACAATGCAATGGTTCAGACTGCAATTTGGAACACCATCCAGTTGCTTGAGAGTGATCAAACAGTGAGGAGGGGTTTGCACAAGGCCCACCTTTTCACACGTCAGCCAATTTGACTCCTGCTCTGCGACAAGACAAACGCGATCTTCGGTGGTAGGGGTCAGTAGTATCGTTTAACGACGAATCCTGGTTCGGATTTCACCCGGAAACGTGAGGAGCGCGCGTTTGAAGAGTTCCAGGTCGAGTAAATCTCCTCCAGTACCCTCAAGAAGTTTATTCATATCGTGATGGAACAATTATTGTATGGGCAGAAACTCGTTTTGGTGGTAGAACAGACCCCTGTTTCGGTTCAAGGTGCCATGAATGCAGAACAGTTCTGTAATCAGGCGGTAGATTCAATAATCTACCAACACCGATTCCAATTTTACCCAGATTTCAAGCTCATGGATGACAATGCCCGTCCACATAGTGCGAAGGTGGTCAAAATTGGCTGCAGGATAACAATATCGCGGTCTTGGATTGCTCTGCACAATCACCCGATCTTAATACATAGAACAACCGTGGGATATGCTTTAACGAAGGGCTCTGAGTGCTTTGCTCTAAGATTTTGTAACCGAACTCCAACTTTTTTTTACATCTTAGCAGAACCTGGGACACTATTCCACAACAGGATCTTAACAACTTGATTGCCTATCAAATCGATTGAGTTTATGAGATAGTATAATTATTAAGCGTCCTCTATAAAATCGACCATGACGGGCAATTGCAGAATGGGCCATTATGGCCATGATTGCCGCCATGATCGTGGTGCAATCCACATCGTCGGACATTGTCGATTCGATGATTGTCATCCATAAGCTATGGCCGTTGAAATAGAAGGAGCTGCAGCTATTCATTCATTTTATGTACATATATAAACACTAGCGGTCGACCGCGACTTCATCCGCATGGTAATTTGAAACTTACAATAAACGGAGTTGGAACTCAGCTCAGCTGTGATGACCCGCAGAATCCCATTTATTTTTCCAGTTCCCGTCGCTGGTAATTATTTGTTTCGTTCCCGTCGCGTTACCCGCAATAACATCTAGTTTCGCAAATAATTGTTTAAGAACTAATTTGATTTCCATAAAATGTGTTGTAGTGAGTTAATCTTAAAAGATAGATAATAAATGCTACCGCGGATTCATTTAGGACTTTTGCAGAAAGACTTTTTAAGAGGCTGCTCCGCTCCTATTAATCTTATCGTAATGTTAAAAAGCCTTAAAGGCTATTTAACTTCCTCTTTAAATGCACTTTTCAACATAACAATAACTTTTCAAATCGAATCAGTACTTCCTAAGATAAGCGGGTTCAAACAAACAAACTCTTCAGTTTCAAAATAATAGTATAGAATTAGCTTATATTGGTGGTTATCTGTAGTTAACTTTTGGCCTAATTTTGTATTAGTTGGAGCAGGGGCGCCGCCCGGCTGCGTGGGTACTCGGGGGCTCGAGCTCCCACGAGAAATAAACAGTGGGTGCTGAGCACCCACGAGAATGTAGATATGAAGAAACAGATCAGTACTAGCCTTTAAGGGATGAGCGTTTTTTCATAACCCGACGAGTCGTGTAGCGCAGTGGTTTAGAACGCCCGCCGGTTGACGCAAGGGCCGCTGGCTGGTTTGTTGATGAAACAGATATTTGGTTTTTTACTTGGTCGGAGATGCAGTCGCGCTTTCGCGACTGTTGCCCAACCTAATGGGACCCAACTCTTCCTGCAGAAGACTGTACCTGGAGATAGTGCGGAGTATGGCCAGATACGGGGCTCCCGTATGGGCGGCGAAATTTACGGCCAACAACGCGTCTATTGTTGACCTAGATCGTTGAAGATCTTGGCCGTCAAGATAATAAGGGGGTACGTCTCTTAGCCGGGGCCCCTCCATGGGACCTGGAAGCGAGAGCCCTTGCGTCATTTCTTGCACAAGGAGGCGCTGGCGAAGGACCACAGGCCTGTGTCTCGAGGCTTAGCGGCCCCAACTGCATCGGCAGACATAGAGGCTACAATTTGAGCAACCAAGGTGTGGAACCACCACCATCGCGTGACGGCATGGTGACCGCACGAATCGCGCGTCGCAGATCATTACCAGACACGGATGCTTCGGTAAATTTCTGCACCGCATCCATCGTGAGTGTCAACGCTGCGTGGCCTCTGGCGAAGACACCGCACGCCACACGTTAGTGGAGTGCTTAGCATGGGCAAGTCAGTGCCAGAACTTCGTCGTGAGTTTGGGTGTGGATATTCTCTTGCTAGAGACCATGTTTCAATTCACGGTCTCCAGCGGAAGTAGGTGGAACGTGACCGCGTCCTTCTGAGAACAGGTCATGCTCGCGGCCGAGTGGGAGAGGGAGCGTACTCTCCCCGCCGAGTTCCGAAGTCGGCGGCCACGACGCCGCAGATTAATCTTCGCTCAGGAGCACCGACCTCCATGATCGGGGCCAGTGGATGGCGGGCTATTAGGTACCCGCCGTCCTTACAGAAGTAGAACCGCGTGGCCCTAGGTGGCAAAAGTCCGCCGTCGGCACTGGGAATACTATCGAGTCCGCACCCGAGGCAATGGCTCCGTCCATTGAGTGCGGCCGAGGGCTTATGCCGTGGATTTAAAAAAACCAAGCTCGAGCAAGGTGAAGCGCAGAATCTTCCTCGCCCCTCCACGAGTGAGCAGTGCAGACTCACACTTCGCCACTTTTTCGAGTAATCAAATGAATGCCCCTGAGTTGAAGTAATTCATATTCATTAATTTAAAATACGAATTTAGTCCATACAGTCGAACAGATAAAAAAAATTAAGTGATTTTAAATGGACAGCTTTTCATCATCATCGTTCATAAAGCCCCCCTACAACAGTTTCTTTATTATATCTTCTATTATATTCTCTATTATACCATACAAATTCATCTTAATATACGAAAATATGAAATATTATTTATTTTCTTTGTCGTGTGTGATAGTCCATTGAATTGTATGGCGAGCGATATTGTATCTTAATATAAAATATTATAGTATCTTAGCCGTGTGCAGCGCCCCTTAGTGAAATCCACTGCGGGTGACGTAACCTACGACAAACTTATTATTTGCGGTTGGTACAGTAATCGGGTCTAGGGTTCGAACCGCAAAATTAAGTTTGTTTTTTTATTGTATATACTTTTCCGGGATAAAAAGTACCCAGTAGGTGCCCAGGATATTAAAGAATAATTATACCAAGTTTCATCGTAATCGAACCGGTAGTTATTGCGTGATGCCTGAACAAACAAACAGACAGACAGACAGACAAAAAAAAATTAATCACATTTTTGGGGTCGGTGTCGGTCTAGTTATGTCATTTATTTTTTTGATATTTTCAATGTACAGAATTTTCACTTCTACAGACTTATTATAGTATAGAATAGATAGCTGTTGAGCGATATTGTATCTTAAGATAAAATATTATAGTATCTTAGCCGTGTGCAGCGCCCCTTAGTGAACTCCACTGCGGGTGACGTAACCTACGACAAACCTATTATTTGCGGTTGGTACAGTAATCGAGTCTAGGGATCGAACCGCAAAATTAAGTTTGTTTTTTATTGTATACAAGCTGTCCCGGCGAACTTCGTACCGCATTCATTTTTCTAATGTTCTGCATAACTTTTTTTTTTCTTCCATAAGATCCTTCTCCTGATAATTACGAAGACAACAAAAAAAGAATAAGTGAAATCGGTCCGACCGACGCGTGATGGCGTGACCAAGGGAAATAGGGATTCATTTTTATATTATAGAGATACTTTTCCGGGATAAAAAGTACCCAGCGTGGTGCCCAGGATATTAAAGAATAATTATAACAAGTTTCATCGTAATCGAACCGGTAGTTTTTGCGTGATGCCTGAACTAACAGACAGACAAAATAAATTTAATCACATTTTTGGGTTCGGTGTCGGTCTAGTAACACCCCCTCCCATTTATTTTTTTTATATTTACAATTTACAGAATTTTCACTTCTACAGATTTATTATAAGTATAGATAAGAATACAATATACATATTATACATACTAAAAATATTTACATTACAAAATATCGTTTAAAAAATCCTCCGCATCATTGCCGACTGGGATAACTTACATTAAATTGTCTGTCTGTTTGTTTCGGCTAATCTCTGGCACAGCTGGACCAATTTTAACAGGACTTCACACGGGACCAATTTTAATGGGAAAGGGTATACATAGGCTACTTTTAATCCCGAGAATCCCGGGGAATGCCCGCGGGAATCGGGTACCATAAAAGGTATTCACGCGAGCGAAGCTGCGTTTAGAAGCGTACGTGTTTTTTTTAATTCCGGCCCAAGTCCGCGGCCGGACCTACGTCCGTTGCCGGGCGTCAATGGTACGCACCAGAAAGTATTTACAGTGGCACCCGGCGGACTTTGGCCACCTGGGTGGCCTCTTCGGGGGTTTGGTCGGGATGAGACTCCTGCGTCGTTGGGGTAGGGTATTTTCCCGCGTCGGTGAGTGAATCTGGTTGCGTTATGTGGGTATGTATGTTTCTTTGTTCCCCTCTACAGCCGTAACGGCTGTATGGATTTCGACAAATGGGGTCTCGAAAGAAAGGTTTTTCTCCTAAGAGTCACTGGGTACACAAAATTATTAAAAAAAAATTTGGTCAAACTTATCGAGTGGGGTATCAAAATGAAGTTTTTAAAGATGATTTCAAAAATATGTACAACTTATATGTTTTTATGTTGTTTGGTATGAGAAATAGTATAATAAAAGTATGTAAGTAAGTCTTTGAAACCAAAAAGTTGTAATAGCATAGACAATGAAGAAGGTTTATGTATACTTATTTAATTTTTCAAGCGGGCAAGGCCACGGACGTCCGCTATTTAATTAGATAATTTAAAAAACTGACTGCACTTAACCAGATCCATAACTATAAGCATGTGGGACTTCAATATCAGTTCAAACCTAAATACAACAGTCCTGCCAGCTTATAGTTTAATATCTGCTCAAGTGCAGTTGGGTTTTTTTATTATTTATTTTTATCTAATTCATCTCAAAATAACTAACCTAACCCGCGGTTTAATAGTTTTATGGTTCTCGATACAACATCAGCTACCTGTCAAGTGAAAGTCCCATTAAAATCGGTCCAGCCATTTCAGAAATGAGCCGGAACAAACAAAGTCAGTCAGAACAACAAATTGCTTTTTAAAATACGTTTTTTTTTAAAGTGCCGTTATTTACATATACATGGGGCACACTAAAAGTTTTGCACTTCTAGCTAATCGGAACTATTTGAATTTCGAATGTTATATTTTTTTAAACGTTGCAACCTTCTTAGTTATAAAAAAACAATTGGCGGGAAATCATTTGTCAATTGTTTATTATCACACATCAAAGTTCTACGTATGCAACGAAAATGGAATTAAGTCGAAAAGATTTTAGAGCGATGATTTTTTATGATTTTAAAAGTTCTCTCTCTCCGCAAGACTGTGCCGCTCGTCTTCAAAATGCTTTTGGGAGAGATGCACCTTGTTTGAGCACCGTGATGGTTTGCTGAATTTGAGAGGTCGAGTTTCTTTACATGACGAGTTTCGTGAAGGGCGGCTTTCAACTGCCGTCAACGAAAATAATGTGGCTACTGTTAAGCGGTTAATTGAAGAAAACCCGCGGATTACCTATCAGACAATTCGAGGACTATTGGGGATTGGTATGAGTCAAATCCAGAAAATTTTACACGAAGAATTGAAAGTTCGGAATATTGTCGTCGGATCCCTCATGAACTGACAGCCGAGCAGAAGCGGGTTCGCATGAAAGAGATGCTCACAGATGCTATTGAAGTACGACCACGGACATTCTAATGCTGTTTATGACATTGTCACAGGAGACGAAACGAGGATTTATTGTTTTGAACCCGAAAAAAACAGAAATCTTGTGAATGGATGTTTGAAAATGAGAACAAGCCAACAAAAGTGAGGCAGGCGAGAAACGTTGGTAAAAAAATTATCGCGTTTTTTTTCTCAGCTACGGTTCCCATATGTACAATTCCACTTGAAGATCAAAAGAGTGTTAATGCCGAGTGGTATTCTACCATTTGTTTACCCAGGGTGTTAGAAAAAGTTCGCGAAAGACGACCCAAAAGCCGCGTTCTCCTACATCATGACAACGCTTCTTCAAACACGGCCAACAAACCAGTCATTTTTAGCTTCCGAAAAAGTACAACTCGTCACCCATCCTGCGCATAGCCCCGACCTAGCACCCTGTGATTTCTGTATTTTCCCCAAAATCAAAGATTTGATGAGAAGTTTCACTTTTACCAACTCCGAAGAGGCAGTGATAGCGTTCAATAAGCACGTAGAAAACATGCCTTCAGATCTGATCCTCCTGTTTTAAAAAATGGTTTGATCGCATGAAAAAATGTTTAAAATATAAAGGAGAGTATTTTGAAAAGCAATAAACATAATATTTTGGTTTTAACATTTTGTTTTTTTAAGTTATGCAAAACTTATAATTTCATAATATGCAATTAGTGAAAATCTGTTCAATTGGAATATTAGACACAATTATAGTTATCTGCATAGATTTTAGATCGGTTTATATTTCTGTTAGCCCTGTTGCATTCTAAACAATTAATCAAAGAAATAGAATGATTCACAATACATACCTAGTTTTCTGTGCATAATCCAAAGTTGGGAAAACACTCACTCAATGGCTATAAAACAAGGTCATACTCCCCATGCTATGAAGTCAAAGGCTCTAATCTAAACCCCAAGTAGTTAGGAGTCTCCACTGACAAATGTAAAATCTGACACAGGCAGCTCTTACCTTTTTCCAAGACCACCCAAATCTGCTGGCAACACAGTAGGATTGTAGATTGCATTAGGATAGTACAACACAATCTTAGAGGTAGCAACGGCATATAACCTCATCACACTGCAGTGGATTACCGTGGCTCTAGAGGTAATGACGCAGCAGAAAACTGTCTATTAGATTCAAGTAAATCCCACCAATTCCGGTAGGTACCACACAGCCCTTATTGTCCCACCAATCACACACGTTACATCAAGATACTCCCTTGCAGACAATTAGTCGGTAGACCATCATTCTGCTCCTACAATGCGAAGAGTTTAAGAACTACAGGACAAAACATCTTGGTGCTCTGGGTTCCATACCAGAGGCTCTGAATCTCTTAAATATGCAAAAGCATCATCCTCTAATCATTAATGATCTAAACAGAAAATATTAATAGTTTTGGACTTAAATGGAACTACAATGTTGATAATAGTAGAGTAAATTATAATTGTCTTACAATATGGAAAAATGTGTCTGTCCTGATTACATTCTTAACATATGAATTAAAAACAAAAACTGAGCAACCCTTGAGCATACTAAAAGTGGGGGCAAAGTATACACAACACTCCTTTATACTTTAACACTACATTATTATCTATTTGCATAATATACATAAAACAAACAGCACTAAGGGCTAGTTAATAATACTACAGATAAGAAGTACACAATGAAGCAAACAAAAGGGATCCTTTTATAGATACAATCAGTACATTCTCTGTAGATTTATAAAATACTCTGTACTTGGCAGTTTAGAAATCAATGAATAAAATAAGATGAATTCATACCTTGAAGAGCTCTTTAAAGTATGGGCTGCATACTGACAAGATCAACTTATGTGCATGCACGTACTGTCCTCCAGCTGCCAAAGTCACGTCCACCAAATCTTCGCCTTCTAGTAAGGCATGAAATGATTGTGACAAATTCGAATGGAAATCGTTCCAACGAAGGGAGAACTGTTCCGGCACAGCCATACCGACGGCCAAACACAGTAAACAGAAAAAAATCTCAAGACGCCCACTTAACACAGAATGTAACACTTTCAGAGCAGCTACGCGTCCCAACAATGATACATAACTGAAAACTCGAACGCGAATTACTGCCTACGTATACGTTTCGGATAAGAACCTTTTATTCCCATAATATTATTTACAAAGTATCACTACGACTTTACCCGCAATAATTTATGAAAAATAAACAAATTTGACTGACATTGCAATACAATGGAATAATAATCAAAATGTCGCTTGGTTTAGTTTGGGTTTGCTTGCTGCACGAATTCTTTCACAATGCACCGTTCATTTTCATTCGCTGTCTGTCTACTCTGTCTGTCTGTCCAAGAAACATGTCAGAAAAAACTGAAAATGTGCGAAAATGGTGATGCTTTCTATGACTATGTTTTTAAGAATTTGATTTAATAATTTATTTATAAAATATTGATTTTTATTACATGCATTTACAAGACAATAAGATAAATAAATTGTATCTTGTATCAATTTATAGTTTAGAGTATTTATATATTTAACCACGGACAACCTATTTTTTCTCAAATTCAATCATTTTCAACTAAATTTGTCTTTGGTTTGCTAAAAACGCAAACTGAATGGAAAAAGGAATGAAATGTTTAGTCATTCAATGCCACAGTATAAAGAAAACTTAAACCTACCGGTAGACCGCCGCCTTTGAAGTCCGGGGTCTGGGACAATGATGCCTGTAGAGTTGTCACAAGAATACAATACTGATGGTATTTATATTTATCTATTGACGCGTAATCAATTTGGTAATAGATTAACATTATTATGTTAATTTATTACCAAGTACATATTTACATTAATACGAATTGTGCTGTAAGTAAATTTTTTTATGAAATTGTGCCGTACTTGTGTGGCTTAGTCATCATTTTTGAAATCAATACGACCGCCGCGTCGTAGTTATAAAATTGGTGTCGTTTATAGAGTTTTTTGGAATGCTGAGTGAATTTTATATCCATTTTCCAATCCAATATGGCCGCCGCGACGTGGCTACAAAATTTCATGTTGGGTATCGTTTTTTTTTTATATTTTGGTCGACAAATTGACGCCACCAACCTGATGGTAAGCTGAGGCGACATCTGGCAATTGAGGGCGACTCTCACATTACACAGGAATACTATAGAGAGTGGCCCTCAACTTGACGACCCAGTGATGTGCCTCTTCATGCTTCGCTTAAAGAACCCAGGGTTATATGTTGGAGGAAACACGTTGCAGGGCGTTCCAAGCCACCATCGTTCGGCAGAGAAACGAACGTTTAAAACGCTCGGTTCTCGCGAAGACTGTTTCCACGGTATGACAGTGACATCTCTGCCCGGCACGCGTTGTTCGGGATCGGAAAGGAGAGGGTGGGATCAGGTTGAAGAGCTCTTCAGAACACTCACCGTCGTAAATACGGTAGAACGCGGCCAAGAAAGCAATTGTTCGGCGCTGGGCTAGCGGCTCAAGGCTTCCCGTTACCTCCGGACAGTTTATAATGCGAACAGCGCGTCGCTGCATAGCGTTGAGTGCGTCCAGCAAATACTTCGCGGAGCCGTCCCAGAGGTGAAAGCAGTATTCAACGCAAGGTCTAATCTGCGTTTTGTACAGCAGACACCACTGGTGCGGTGTAAAGAATCGCTTTACCTTGTTCAGTATTCCTAGTTTCCGCGAAGCTAGCCCAATACATCTCTCAATGTATTTTGTGTTATTGAGCTCTCGACGAACGTCTATGCCAAGGATGTCTAGATTGTCCTTCATTGGTAATATTGCATTCTGAAGAGTGGGAAGGGGAAGGAAAGGGGATTTTTTTCGCTGTAAATGCACACGCCTGTATTTAGAGGAGATACTGTCGAGATGTCGTCTCTCCTCTTCTATTACAGATCGCCCCGCCGTCGGACGAACCGAGTAACTCCCGTGCAATGTGCTGTCATCTGCATAGCAATTAATGTTCCCGAGGGAAAGCATATCATTGATATGCAGAAGAAAGAGAGTTGGTGACAGTACGGACCCCTGCGGTACCCCGGCATTCACTTGCAAGAAGCGAGAAGCCTGGCCATCGCAGAGGACCCGCACTCGGCACTCGTTAAAAAAACTGGCAATCCAGCTGCACAGTCGAGGAGGTAGACCATATGCCGGAATCTTGGAAAGGAGCGAAGCATGCCACACCCTATCGAAAGCTTTGGCGATGTCCAGGCTAATAGCCAAGGACTCGCCGAACTTTTCCATAGCCTCACCCCATACATGCGTGACGAATGCCAGGAGGTCACCCGTTGATCGTTTTTGCCTGAAGCCATATTGCCGATCATTGATTAGCGAGTGATCCTCCAGGTATCGCATGAGCTGCTTATTGATAAGGAGCTCGAGCACCTTGCAAATGACTGAGGTGACAGCTATGGGTCGATAGTTGCCTGGATCGGTGCGATCCCCTTTCTTGGGGATCGGTTGTACGTTCGCCTCTTTCCAGACCTTCGGCACGAGGCCTGTAGAGTATAACAGGCGGTACAGACGCGTTAATACTGGAGACAACTCAGCAGCACATTTTCGTAGCACCACCGCCGGAATGCCGTCAGGGCCACTGGCTTTCCGCGTGTCGAGTGACCGCAGCAATGCCCGTACATCACATTGCCTGATAACAATATCAGGCATAGTGTGGCCACAGTTGGCGATGGCGGAGGGCTGCAGGCCACGATCATCGACCCAGGAATTAGCCGCAAAGAGGTCTGCGAGCATGTCCGCCTTCTCTTTGGCTTTGTGAGCCAGTTATCCATCAGGAAAACGCAGTGGTGGAAGCGAGGGTTGGCAAAAATTTGACTGTACGGCTTTAGCCAGTTGCCAGTATCTACGGCTGCCCGTGGGATGAGATGTGAGCTCCTGACCAAGCTGCGCGATGCACTGGGCATCTGTTCTCTTGAAGGCCCTCTTGCTGAACCTAGTGGCCCTATTGTACGCTACTTTGAGGCGGTTCACGTTCGGGTCACGTGCCGCCCGAGCCCTGACCCAGGCGCGATATGCCGACTGTTTTTTCTGGACAGCCTCGGCACATTCACGCCCGAACCAGGGGCGAGCTTTGCGGATGCTGGCGACATCAGTGAAAGGGATATAATATTCTATCCCTAGACTGATTTCGCCAGCAACAGCAGCAGCGCTATCCGAAGGCGCCTTCCCTACAAAGCAGCACTGGCTGCACGGGACGGACGCAAAGTAATCGCGGAGACCGTCCCAGTCTGCCGACGAGTAGTGCCGTAGTCGTCGAGTCATTTGCTCAGCACGAGCAGGCGGTGGCACTTGGAAGCTGGCGTGCACCACACCGTGGTTGGAAGTGCCCAGTGGGGCGCGTACCGACACACTATACTCGGCTGGGCGACTCGTCAGCAGTAGATCCAGCAAGGCGGGCGTGTGGTCTGACCTGTCAGGTATCCGGGTGATCCCTGTACCATCTGGGTCAGCCCGTGGGAGAGAGCGAATGCATGGGCGGTTCGTCCCGCATGATCGGTCCTAAGGGACCCCAGCCACTCAACGTGATGACCGTTAAAGTCCCCCAGGAAAACCCGGTCAGCGTTCGGGAACCGCACCTGCACATCGTCAGCCATCTCGCTGAGGTATTCGAAAAGTCTTGTTGTTCCAGTGTCCCCTTTGTAGGAGCGGTAGACGCACACGTAGTAATATAACAATGGAGATTACGTAGTAATTTAAATTTAAAAATAGAATTTTTATCCCGGTACTGTGTTCCCGTGGGAATTCGGAACGAGAAAACTTAATCATGCGGGCTGAGACGGAATGGCCAGCTAGTTCTTTAAAATATTCAGAAGAGTACAGTAATACGCGAAAAAAGGAGACCCAAGTGTAGGTGAATTTAATCCCTGCATTCGGAGAGCCCGCTTAAGTTTGCGTGACAAGCGTGTGACGTCATCTTTGAGCTTCGAATGACGTCATTTTCCAAGGTATCCACGCTTTCATCGAATTTATTTATTTTAACTTTTTGAATTTGAATTAAGAACATGGACAAAAGTTATATTAACAAACCCATATCTTCTAATTCTAGGCAGTAATTTTTAAGTTACATAACTCACTGTTAGGTTTTACTGATTCCTATTATTTTAATATATTTAATTCATTGTCCTTGCAACACTGAAGCAAGAAATAATGTAATGGGGGTAAAGATGGGAGGGTAGATAAATATAAAAACGCACTGTCAATGTCTGCCGACTCCCACCATTGGGATTTTGGATAAAAGGGAGTGTTGTAGTGAGATCGGTGCAGTTCCTGTTCAGTTTAGACTACGAATTTACAAGTGTATAGCTTTATGTTATTCACAAATTATTACCATAAGTATGTAATGGGTATATAAGATATAAGACAGTTTGGCTACTTGATGTGACGGATCGACAAACAGTCGATCCGTGAGGATTGCTTCTGTACTATGTAAGTTAATTATATTGTAACATTGTTACTATGGCTAAATGCTTGTAAGATATAATAATAATATGACCCTACCGAGTTTCTTGCCCTTCTTCTCGGAATGTGGTAATCGAACGGGTGGATTACGAATAAATATAAAGTACAACCTTACTGAGAGAGTTTTTCTTACATCACCCATAAATATCCCTAGACTTTGTTGACGTATGTATAATATATCTAAGGCCATTCTTCGTTAAGGTCTATCTTAAATTATGTTTGTAATTTATACAGAACGGCCACTGAGATATGAGATGGTCTTTCATTAAAGCTGGTTGTTACGTTAAACAAATAAACACTATCTGGCTTATTCCATCAGGTATGAACACGCCATCACTTACACAAAAGCTTGATAAACAAGACAGATATAGATATTGGTCTTTATATTTAGTAAATATAGCTTGTTCTATAACTAGGTATCTTTATTGATATTTTGAATTTCAATCGACCGCGAAACAAAATGAGAACAGTCTGAAAGTTAAATGCAAAATGGAACTTGATTATCTACGGGTCGATGAAAGCGTGGATAGCTTGGAAAATGACGTCATTCGAAGCTCAAAGATGACGTCACACGCTTGTCACACAAACTTCATACGCTACGCGCATTACGCGGGCTCGCCGAACAGGGGGATTTATTGTAGGCTGCGTTAGTGCTGCGCGAGCTGAATAGTGCCGCGTCGAACACGAGATAAGGGTGGCCCCTAATATGTTTTGGCTAAACAACGGTTCCCAAAAGATAATCAGCTAAATCGTGCTAGTTTGCATAAAACACAAACTTCCTTGACTTGAAAGTCAAACGTTGTCTTGTCAAGTCTTATCGTCTGTCACCCTCCGTCACACCGTCACTCATTAGTCGTCACGTCAGTCAGTTCTCATATAATATTACCTTACTCTATGTCTCAGACTCTCAGTCGCTATTTTATTTTGTACCGCAACTAGTATAATATACAAACGTACGCTTTGTATTAAAGCGTACAATGGTTTTGCATTTAATATTAGGTTTACGGTCTACGTCGTAGATACATAAGTACTATTTAACCGACTATGAAAGTGTAATATGCATTAAAATGTTACAAATTGCGGCTTGTTTTAAAATTAAATGTTTGTGCCGCGTTTATTAATGCATTATGTTGGTTAGCTTATCCTTAGTTTAATTGATTACGTGTAGTCACGATGTTAGGGCAAAGTGTGCAGGAGCAAGCAGAAGCAGCTGACAGGGCGCAGCTCGTACAGAAAATTGTTAGCGCTGCGTTTTACGCTTTAGCTTCGTTTATGATCACTGTTGTGAACAAAACTGTCTTGACAACTTACTCATTCCCATCGTACCAAGTACTCGGCCTTGGACAAATGGTGGCTACAATTATAGTTTTATGGAGTGGTCGGTTCATTCGACTCGTGGAGTTTCCACCCCTCGATAGTGGAGTGGCACGGCGGATTTGGCCCCTGCCCATCATCTACCTCGGCAACATGGCTACTGGTCTTGGCGGCACGAAGGAGCTCAGTCTACCCATGTTCACTGCACTTCGTCGCTTCAGTATACTCATGACTATGCTTGGAGAGAGATTTGTTCTTGGTGTCAGAGCTTCTTGGTCAGTCCAAGCTAGTGTGTTGACCATGGTGGCTGGAGCTCTGCTGGCAGCAGCTGATGATGTAACATTCTCGTGGTCAGGATACACATTAGTATTACTAAATGATGGGTTTACTGCTGCTAATGGTGTGTATATGAAGAAAAAGTTGGACTCTAAAGAGCTTGGTAAATATGGCCTGATGTTTTACAATGCATTGTTTATGATATTACCGGCTGGAGCAATAGCTTGGGCTACTGGAGATTTACACCGCTCTGCTGAATACCAGCACTGGGATGACACATTATTCCTTGCACAGTTTTTCATGTCGTGTATAATGGGATTTATACTATCTTATAGTGTTATGCTATGTACACAATACAACAGTGCTCTAACAACTACTATTATTGGTTGTTTAAAAAACATTTTAGTGACGTATTTAGGCATGGTTATTGGTGGTGATTATGTATTTTCCTGGTTGAATTTTATTGGTTTGAATATAAGTGTTTTCGCCAGTCTTTTATATACATATGTTACATTTAAGCGCAAGCCTACACCATCATATGTTTTGATTGCTAATGCAAAAGTGGATACTGTATAGCAATATTGGAAAAGAAGAAGACCTACTCAGTGCTTTACATATTTGTTTGTATAGTATTGATGATGGTGCCAAAGATGATTTTTATATTGGGTACACAAATTTCACTTTATATTCATCATACATAAGCACAATGTTTTATGATAATTACTGTTTTACTCTTAATCAAGTAAATTTTAGTAATTTTAGTGCTATTTTTAATGAATTTTAAGTTCAAATGCAGAACTAGGAAATTATGCCATGTGGACATTACATTAAATATGCTTTTACATTTTGAATGATATTTCATCAATGTGCTAATATAATAAGTTTTTTTTTTAAATATAATTCATTCAATTTAATTGTTTAACAAAATATGAGAATTGGCAAACAGTTTAAATAATAAATGGCAAATATAAACTACCTCTAAAAAAGTTGCCTGTACTTTCTGAAAAAGTAATGAATTTATTTGAACTACATATAGGTAGTTCCTATTATTTAACATCATTCTTGTCATTGTGATGATTAGTGGTGGGGGATATTCAAAATGATGGATTTGACAATAACTATTGGAGTTTGTCTATAGTGTAGATGCATTGGCCGGGGCAGTCACCACGAAAGTGTGCAGCTGAATCATGCCACATATATTTCATAACAACTCTTGACAAAATGATGCTAACTTTCAAGTCTTTTGTGATACAATTTTTATCATTAGATTATAGTTATATTTATTTTTTGTAAGATACAATAGTTACTGTTACTAAAATGTAATAATTGGTCTATAAGTAGGTCATACACCTGCTACATTATCTTCCTGCTTCTTCTAAACTGTGTATATGTATCCTTTTTATGTGATATAATTATAAATTATGTTAAATAGGTACATTTCTTTTTAATCATTTAAGGTCACATAGTCACATGTTATCCCCATTGGTTTCCAGCATGCCTCATTTAATAAGAATAGTTCCTAAAATTTAAAGATGTTGTCACTTGTGGGTAGCAGACACCTTTATAGTCCACTGTGTACACATTGGGGCTTGAGGGCAAAAATATCAAAATCCTACTTGACAGAATTTTGGTAGTTTATGGCAATGCTGGTTGGGCAACCACTCCCTCTTATTAGATACTTGAAAATTTAGGTATGTATTGTAGTATAATTTATAGAGTACCTAAGTATTACCACTGAACAGGACTGTACACAGATTTCTACTTTACATGATGTGGACAGTGACCAATAAATGTGATATTTAGACACTACATATCAATGGGTCTTATGTTTACATAGAACCCATCGATATGTAGAGTCTATGTTTGTGTATACATGTAGTTTCACTTGAAATAAATAATCCAACTTCACATATGAGCAGAGCAGTTTTAAGTATAGTCAAAGCGATATTTTGGATCATTTTCTTACTGAAACGATTTTCATGAAATTTTGCAATAGGCATTAACAATTCATGTTTATAAATTATGGTGTGTAATTAAAAAGGACAAAGTATGTACTAAAACCTTCCTCGAGAACCACTCTATCCTTTAGTAAAACACTAAAGGATAGAGATAATTGTCGTACGATATTACTGAAACTTAGGTCGTGTCTTTTAGAATGTGGATGCTGACTGTACCTACCTACTGATACCCAAGTACGACGACCGTGATGATCTATGTACCCAACAAGTTCCTAACGCCTGGTTCACACTTCGTCACATATTTCTGAGACCCCCCCTACCCTACCTAGTGTGATGTCACAGGGTTAGCAATTTGACACCATAAAATTATGTAAAGGCAGTTCCGAAAGTATTGTTTCGATCTGCGATCAATTCATCGAATTTTCGATTTCTCGTACCGGTCTACCTCAAATAATCAGTGTGTTTTAAATTGATAATAGCACTGACTCTGTTAAATTCAATCGATTCAAATAAATTTATTATCTGTGAATGAATCGACATTTCTCCGTGGAAAAGTACCTAACCCATACCCCTTCACCAGAATGCAGCACTCACGGTCACGACGGGTGTTGCTCAACTCTTGGGTCGGATACGGCGACTGGGACTGGAGGTGGCCCTGCACAAGTCCGAGGCTCTGTGTTTACACGGACCTCGGCGAGGTCCACTTCTAGGATCCAGCATAACTGTAGGAAAGCCGAGTTCCGAAGTTGGCGGCCAGGGCGCCGCAGACTCATCTACGCCCAAGACCATCGACCTCCATGATAGGGGCCTGAGGACGGCGGGCTAGCTAGTCGCCGTCCTTACAGAAGCGAGACTAACCGACGCGAGATAAAACCCGACCCCGACGACGCAGGATGAAACGCGACCCAACCCCAGATAGAGGCCAAAGTCCGCCGGGCGCCACTGGAAATACCTCCTGGTACCAGAGGCGCCCGCGGCCTTAGGCAGCGGAATTTAAAAAATAAACCTACATGGCCCCGATGGCAGTAATGTAAATACTGTTGGATCC